>JAEIFU010001396.1:0-70443 GCA_018904235.1 Lordiphosa stackelbergi | reverse complement strand
TTTCAGCAGTTGCCGAAATATGCTTAATTCGCTGGGAAAACGATTTGAAAATTTACATATTTAAAAAATTTAATTAATTTCAATTGCTTGCTATCCAAAGCCATTGGTAATAAAAATATTTAAAAAATCTGTAAATTAACATCTGAACCCAAAATATCAAATTACTTGCACTTAAATATTTAATAAAAATTTTGTTTCCAAATCGTGAAAATAAGTAAACAAAAATTAATTGCCGCGAAAGGGCACAGGGCTGTAAGCCCAATCGATTTTTTTCTGAACACCAATTTGCGTGTTCGAACCAAAATTTACCTATGTTTTATATTAAAAATTTTAAATCTCCAGATTTTTACGTAAAGTTGTTTGTTTCGAACCATGGTTCGGCTGACGTTTTAACAAATTTAATTGGAAAATTAATAAATTTGTCAAATAATATTCAGAATTTCTTCATAATTTATTTCGAAAGTCCGATCGCTGCAAAAATATAATTAATGATGTTTATATTAATATGAAATTTTAGGTTATTTCTATTAAGAATAATTGACTACAACTTGAATTAAAGATCTTAGAACTAAGGTTAGGTAAGGACTTTGAGACTAATTCAATAGCTTTATTCTGAATTTTTAAAAAGACGGCTTAGTTCTGGCATGTCGATTTTAAGACTCTGTCGCACCATATCGACCAGGCAATAAAAAAATCACTTTTTTTGTTGAACCATACCGATAGCTTGGGTTCGGAACAGGTTCGGGTTCAAATATTTTGTGAAGTATATTCGAGCCGGTTCGGTTAAAACACCTAAGTTATGCACGAATCGATTTGGCAACCGAATGTAAATTTGCAATGAAAACACACAAAATCAAGGGTACTTTGTAGTCGACGGCAGCGCGTGTTTTGTATTTATTTAAGTATTTTTAGGGGTCCTTTGGAAATTAAAGAATGATAAATAATTTATAAAGCCCAACCCAATGGTTAACACTCGACTTCTAACAAACATGAGATGTTCAATAACACTCCCAGATTTGATCATAAATAATAAAACATTGATAACTCTCCAACTGCATTTTAAAGTCATCATACCCTCTTTTCGTAAAAAGTTACCGCCACTTCATTTCCCTCACAGCAGGTGAGCAGCCAACACCCAAGTGCTACTTACTTCACGAAACGCGGGAAACCCCATGGTGAGAAACGTGCCTGAAGCTTTGGCGGCCATCAAGTGGCAATCGAGAGCTGAGGACACGATGATGGCGGTGGCGATGCACTAAACACTAAACATTTTAATTAGAAAATTTGCACAGCCAGTCAAGTCGACCGCAAATCCAATTATCAAGTAATTATGCATTTAATTTGGCCGGGCACGAAAAACCAAGGGGGAGTGCAAATTATTGAGGCCTGCCCTAATGGCTAGCCGGCTGCAAATCAGCTCAACTTCAGCCCATCCTCCGACACATATGCAAAATCCCTAAAAACTTTTTGCTGCATAACTTTGGGCTGGAAAACTGGCAAATTTTCAATTTGTAGCGTCTGGCGCCCTTCACACAAGCCACGCCCCGCTTTTGTAAGAGTCGTCCGACTGTACGGTTATCTGCTGCATGCAATTAAAAAGTTTTTTATACTCATCCATCCAGACGCGCGCTTATTACAAATGTCGAGAGACCACAATCAAAAGAGGTCAAGTACAGTCTGCAAAGACTGCAATTTATGGCTGGTAATTGGCCCAGGTCTGGGATAAATGAACTTTAAAATGGGCTTTGTGAGTACTTTTTAAGAGTATTGTTTAGGTTATGTTTTTTTGGCTCACTTGACAAATTTCTCGGTCCAGTTGGGCCATAAAACTGTCAACATGCCACCGTTTGCAGTGTCAGTGGGTAAACATTTACACCATTTTTTTAGTTGGTTGAACAAGCGCCAAAAATTGCGCTAAAATTAATGCGGCGACCTGGATTCACATTTAAGCTACCATTTTGGTTGAAAGAACACAATGGGATTTAAATTAGACAAAAGCATCGGTCAGAAGGAGATGTCTAAGTGAAGCAGTACAAGAACATCCAGTAGAGACAACCAAAATACCTATTCAATATACAGTATCGGACATGATGTCATAACTAGTTGAGGTGACCAACGAAATGTTGTCATCTCAGCGCTTTTGGTAAGAGACTCTTGGCAGCAGCAACAGAGCCTTTCAATCCTTGAAAAAAATAATGAATGTACCGAAAAGAGACTACCCACTTTGTTTCATTTGTAAATGTTAGTTATTATTTCTAAAGTAATTCTTTCTCTTTTTCACATATTCATAAAGATTCCTAAACATTATACGGATTTACGGAATTTGGAAACACAGCCAAGCAATAATTTTTTAGCGTATTTTTGTTTGACCGCCTGCATTAGGCTTTGCACACCTGCTTTGGTGACTTTCCGACTTACCCTTATACGGTTATTTTCATCTCATCCATGTTTTCGGCAACTTTACCATTCTTCCTCAAATTTCTTTTAACAATAGCTCAATATCGCTCTAAGGGCTGTAGCTCTTGACAATTTGTGGGCTTTTCTCTTTACTCACAAAATTAATGCTTTTTTCGTTAAGGAGTGCCTGTGCTACTCGAGCGCAGTAAGCGGATGCGAGATCCGTAAAACCGGATCCCCCAGGGGACGAAGACATTTCGCTATTTACACATATACGAGCCCAACGCAAGCCGAATCTGAGGAGAAGAGAGCAAAAAGCCTTTCAGTCGCTATTCACGGGCTTCATTTTCGCACACCACTACAATCTCACTTTTTGTCTTCGCTATCGGTGGACAACGATGCACATTATGTTTTTGTAAATTTGGTACGTCGCCCATCACAATGCATTCGACTGCATCATCGCACAACTGATCATAAAGCTTTGGAGCTCTCTGCTTTCCAACGTATACTTCTGAATGTCTTTAGGTTATTTCTTTTTTGCTTCAAACTTTGTATCATTAACGCGCTAAAATGCGTTTTTTTTTCAAAAGTCGAGCCACACCCCTTAATTTTTGTTAATGAAGGTTAAAATCAGGGAATTAAACCGAATCAGTTTCGGTGCTCATACGTAGCGAAACTTATGATTCGGTAAAAGGTTCTGTTTTGGTTCTTAAATTATTTCGGTATTCGGATCTGTATTGTTAACTGGATTTTTTTTTCGGTATACCGCTACGTACCGGTATGTACCAGTAAAATAATAAAGGGTAATTCATTCAGAGGTTTCATCACGCTTGACTAGTGTCATTATCGGGGGTGCCACAGAAACCTCTTCCAATCCAATTCCACCGAATTCCAATTCTTAGGTGCCACAGAAATTTCTTTTGGTTAGTTTCAAACCTCTTATGTTTTGTTAGGAGATTTTGCAAAGCTATTTTCTCACTAGCGCCTTTTGTCGAAGTGGCGCCCTCTACATGATAGCTAGCGGATTAAGGGATGGAAACTAATAACTCATGTTTGGCGCCAACAAATATTTAAATTTTGCATTATATTGGTGGAGAATGCGACTTAAAATTGAATTATTATTTAAAAATGCATAATAAAACATATAACGACAAAAAAATTCAGTTTTTATTATATTTGAACCCAACATCTAAAATAACGGAAATTTTTGGCGAGAGATTCAGCCATGTTTTTAGAGATGAAAACAATCAATTGGAACATCAAAATGGTGGTCTAGAAATAGTCAGAGGGACCAACGAATTTTGATAGTCGTCGAGAAAGGTAAAGGCCCATGTGCGGAGATACATGCGTAAAGTACGTAATTTAGCTTACTTTTCAAGTCCCTATGTTTCGTCACCGTGGAACGTAAGTAGTAGTGATTAACCAGACTTTCACAAATTTACAAACGCCAAAAATTTCAGAGTATTTGGTATTTTTTTTATACCCGTTACTCGTAGAGTAAAAAGGGTATACTAAAGTCGTGCAAATGTATGTAACAGGCAGAAGGAATCATTTCCGACCATATAAAGTATATATATTCTTGATCAGCATCAACAGCCGAGTCGATTTAGCCTTGTCCGTCTGTCCGTCCGTCCGTCCGTCCGTCCGTCTGTATGAACACCTAGATCTCAGAGATGGTAAGAGATAGAGGTTTGACATGTATGGGACAAATGCTTCTTTTATCTGCACGCAGATCAAGTTTGTTTCAAATTTTGGCCACGCCCCCTCCCGCCCCCGCAATTTGGGAAAAAGTTATATCTCCTACAGTTTTAGAGATTGAGCGATTCGTACCTTCTAGAGATAGTTAGTAATTAGCAAAATGAATCGATTTGCCGAAAATATGATAAAGATCGGATGAACGGTTCTCAAGTTATGAGCAAAAAAGTGAACCAAGCCCCTCCGCTACACCCCCAACCTAAAAAAATGTTGCATACTTTCGGATGGTCACACTAAGGAACGCAGGAACACTGTTAAACATGTTTTTGTTTTTTATACCCGTTACTCGTAGAGTAAAAAGGGTATACTAAAGTCGTGCAAATGTATGTAACAGGCAGAAGGAATCATTTCCGACCATATAAAGTATATATATTCTTGATCAGCATCAACAGCCGAGTCGATTTAGCCTTGTCCGTCTGTCCGTCCGTCCGTCCGTCCGTCCGTCCGTCTGTATGAACACCTAGATCTCAGAGATGGTAAGAGATAGAGGTTTGACATGTATGGGACAAATGCTTCTTTTATCTGCACGCAGATCAAGTTTGTTTCAAATTTTGGCCACGCCCCTCCCGCCCCCGCAATTTGGATAAATGTTATATCTCCTACAGTTTTAAAGATAGAGGATTCTTACCTTCTAGAGATAGTTAGTAATTAGCAAAATGAATCGATTTGCCAAAGGAATGATAAAGATCAGATGAACGGTTCTCAAGTTATAAGCAGAAAACTGAACCTAGCCCTCCCGGCTACCACCCTAAAATATGTTGCATACTTTTTGGATGGTCACACTCAGGAACGCGGGAGCACTGTTAAACATGTTTTCAATGAGTTAACAGGTCAATGAAGACGGTGCATCTGTTTCGCGCACAAGTTCAACTTTCAGGCGTATTGGAATGTACAACAAAACGGCAAATGGGTGAGGAGAACCAGATAAATAGGATCTGTTGTTACCGAAATTGATAAAACCACCTAATTATCAAATGAAGCAATGAGAGATACGCATGGAGAGGAAAACCGAAAAGAGTAATTAGCGAAGAGTGATTGTTAAAATTTACCCACGTAATTTGTGGTGTAAATCAGCTGTTTTTGGCAGACTGTAAATTTTTTGTCACTTGGGTTGTCAAAACCGTTGAACAGTATTTTAAAAGATTGATTGTAGGTGTACAAATAATTTAAATAGAAGCATGAAGAGAAATGAATACAATAAAAACTTAAGATGTGAATCACAGATGTTCACGGTAGTCGGGACGACCTTGGGGAGGATCCTACAACAATTGCATGCTGGCGGTGAGGAAACAAGTCTGTGTGCCCAAATCGTAACTGGAGAACCAATGTGCTACCATTATTCAATGATCAATGGGTCCGTGCGGCCCCATGCTTTATGTCGACTGCATTTCGACCCCAAAGCGAACTTTAGTTGCAGGTAGCACTTCTCTGTTTGGGGTAGTTTGGAGAAGCTGCATCAATAAGGAAAACAACAACTATGTTAACAGTAGGTGATGACGGCTCTCTATGTGTTGTTACAGACAGAGTGTTTGAAGCTATTTTGAGGAAGATGTCTCAATTTATTTACTGGCCAGGTGCAGTTAAACTGACAATAATTTTTAATTATTGTAGGTGTGAGAAAAATCACGAAAATGGCGTGATATCTAGTATTTTTTTTTTGGTCGATACTTTGAATAATTTTACAACACTTCAACTGTTTACACATTTTACACTTTTACGCGGTTTTTGCATACCAAAGGGCAGCAAAAAGAGCGTAATGTTTTTCCTATATGATTTGTTGTTGTGGAGTAAACTTAGAAGTTTAGGCATTTTTGCTTTACGCTTTTACGCGGGCTGGTGACTGTTTTTTTTTACTTGTACGAAGGTAAAGAGATAAAAGTTTGTGCTAAAGTATGTAACAGGCAGAAGGAACACTTCCGACCCATAAAGAAATATTCTTGATCAAACAACAGCGAGTCGATAAGCATGTCCGTCCGTCTGTCCGTCTGTCCAAACTGTAGAACAAACTAAATCATGATACAATTAAACAAGGTAGTCCATTCGGCAAAATCATAGTCCCCTGATATAAGTGCGAGTGAAATAGCGTTGAATAGTTAGTGTGAGTGAAACGGCTACATAGTGCGTCGATTAACCCGCGCACGGTGCATGGGGCTAAAAGTTTCCTTAGTTATGACAAGAGTTCGAGTGTTTATAATTTTATTTTTATTAGTTTTGTGTTAGACATAATTCTTTTTTTTTGTTGTTTGACAGCCATTCTCTTGTTCAAGCTCTTAATTCTAAAGTATATACGTATCTTAAAATAAAATTGTTTTATATTTACACTAATATCGACCTGCTCAGCGGCGTTTAACAATGTCTGTTTTAAATTTTTTGTTATTTTAAATGTGTCTTTAACAATATGTAAAAATATGAACTCAAGTTGTTTTATTTTGTGTTTAAATGTCGATGAAGGTTTTATCAGTCCTCCATGCGAAACCTCATCTACGTATGTAAATGTCGACTCTTTCGCTAATTTATTTGACAAATTTAATTTTTTAATGACGTAACCAGCCAGGTATTCAATCGCATCCTCTGTCAACTCGTCTATCTCTGCTGCTATGCTGTCATCAAAATCAAATTGGAGATTGCAATCTTCAGGCTCGTTCTCTTTGTTTTCAATATTTTGGACGGCTTGAGAAAAGTCAAGATTAAACCACTCATCAGAATCGTCTTGCTTGCCATTCAACAATTCTGCATTCTTAGCTAAATAAGATTTAAAGGTTATTAATAACTGATAATAATTAAAAAAAAAACATGAATGACAGCATGAATGACATTTTTTTTCTTGGCCGCTTAAGGGTTAAAGCTCTGAAAAAAAACCGTCCGCACACAACCTTTCAGTTTGACAAGCAGGCACGCACTGAAATTAGGGGACCAAAACCGAACGACTTCGGCAATCCGAATGGACTACCTTGTTTAATTGTATCATGTGCTTCCTGTACCCATTGAAAATGGGTAAAAAGGGATCATGAAGTTGTGCAAATGTATGTAACAGGGAGAAGGAAACATTTCCGACCCTATAAAGTATATATATTCTTGATCAGCATCAACAGCCGAGTCGATTTAGCCATGTCCGTCTGTCCGTCTGTCCGTCCGTCTGTCCGTCCGTCTGTCCGTCTGTCTGTATGAACGCGTCGATCTCAGAGATGGTAAAAGATAGAGGTTTGACATGTATGGGACAAATGCTTCTTTTATCTGTACGCTGATCAAGTTTGTTTCAAATTTTGGCCACGCCCCCTCCCGCCCCCGCAATTTGGAAAAAACGGTATATCTCCCACAGTTTTGAAGATAGACGATTCGTACTTTCGAGAGATAGTTAGTAATTAGCAAAATAAATCGATTTGCCGAAGAAATGATAAAAATCGGATGTACGGTTCAGAAGTTATGAGCAAAAATGCGATCCAAGCCCCCCCGCTACCACCCCACCCACCCCAAAAAAATTGTTGCATACTCTTTTCGGATATTTTTTCCCTAAGGAAAGCAGGAGCACTGTTAAACATGTTTTTCATGAGTAACGGGTTTATCGAAGTCGGTTAAAGCCGACTTTCACTTACGCTCTCGTTAAAAATGTAAGGTTTAATGAAGGCGGGCTAAAAAAACTAAAAGGTCTTACTTATTTTTACACTTTACTGGGACTTGAACTCGGGACCTCACAAATACTGGGCCTCGGCCGACGTCTTAGCCCACTCGACTATTAGCCTTAAGCAAACGTTGCGTCATAAGCGTATTTAAAAATGTACGCAGTTGGTCTACTTGCCATCACAATAAAAGGAGAAAACATGGGATAAAAAAAAAATAAAAAAAAAATTAAAAAATTATTTTATTTATTTGAATTAATTACAAAAAATAAAAAAAATAAAAAAAAAATAAGAGGGGGGGTAAGTGGTAAAAAAAAAAAAAAATAAGAAAAGATAGGGGGGGGGGATAAAACCCCACCAAAGATAAAAAATATATTTTTTATTATTATATTTTTTTTTTTTATATATATTATATTTAAAAAAATTATTTTATTTAATTCAATTATTAAATAAATAAATAGTGGAACAAACCCAAAAAAAAACAAAACAAGCGCAACAAACATATATATTTTTAAGAGGTTTTACATATACACAAAAGTGTATAAACAAGCCATCACATAACGGCTTCTTCGTTAAAACCGAACTACAGCATAGCGAAATGGAATTTCGCAAACATTTTAAGAAAGGGAAGGATTTAAAAGTACCCTCAATTTACGTAACAAATTTTTCTAAAAATTCCCTAAAAATTAGAAAAGGCTTTAAAGCAAATTCACCTAAAATTTAGAAAAAAAATCAGAGACGAAAAACCGATGCTGTTGTATCGAAAAAGGCTCGCAATCGATTGGTAAAGTGCGTTGCAAAGGTATCGAAGAAGGCTCGCAAACGATCTTTTGCGAGCTATCGAGAACGGAAACTTTTCTCTGCCACAAGCTGAGCGAAGGGTGATTAATTTGTGGATAGTTTTGCGAGTGTTTTTCTCGATAGTTTTGCTCGTTTATGTTTCGCGTAAGTATCGTTAGCGATATTTTTTACGAGCTTTTGGTTCAGTGGGTAAGCACGCACCATGTGCAATTAACAAAGGTGAAGCCGTCAGCCTCTGCTGAGGTCAATAAATGTATGCCTAGGTTCACCTTGTTAATTCCACCATGACTACGCATACGACGAAATGAGTCAGAGTTAGACAGAGTGCTAGGCAATAGCCAAAACTGCAAAAATGGCATTCGCACTTATGATAGGGAATTGAAAAGCGCCCGTCTTGAAATTAAACACAAAGTGAATGTTTCTTTGCTTAAAAAACACAAAAACTTTTTATTTTACAAACATTTCCGCCTCCAGGCCATGGAGCTGGCTGTGGCTATGTATATTACCTCTGGTTTAATGTGCTAATTCTAATCTTCCGATGCGTTTTGGGTTGTGGTTATAGCAGTATGTTTCAGTGGTCAAGTTCTGTCCCCAGAGGCTCCACACAAAATGCATCCGAAAGTTGTTGCGAGATTGGCTCTTGAAATTATCATACAGTTTCAGCCCCGACAAAATTTCCAGCGTCTGAGTACCTAGTTTCTATGCTTTATAACTGTTTAGCACCAATGTATATGATATACTTTCCAAACGCTTCGTAGATATGCCAGCCTATTAGCAACAGTACGGAGCATAATAAATAAGCAGCCAACTTTAGCTTATATGTATGTAAAATGTTTATTGTACTGTACCTAATCGAAATTTTTACAAGTAAGGAAAACCCGAAATTTACCCATATATTTGTTCCGGTTACGGTCTGATACGGTTAGAGATTAGAACATATTTTTTACGTTCTCATTCAAATTTTAAACTGTTGTTTTACGTTTGCCGTAATCTCATTTCAATTTTAAATTCTTCTCCAACATCTAGGCAACTTCTAATTCAGAAAAAAAGACGAAATTCTGTTCTTGGGAGTAATCCTGTGCAATTTTGCTCAAAATGCAGGTGCCATAATTTAAGTTCTCATAAAAAACCTGTTGTTTTATTTCCTAAATAAAATCCTCCTCCAATACCCACCCTAAGAACGAGCAATCGTACGGGATTACTTGCTGAAATTTGAAGATTCCTTGCTTTTTGGCCATTTTCTGTACATGCATATGAATTTTTTCTCAGTAATCGCGAATTCGTTTCAAGAATACTCCCTGATTACAGGGGATCTTAATAAGGGGTGCCCAGATGTTCCTTATAAAGATAGCTGCTTCCAATATCTAACAACAGAGCCTATCTTATCTGGTACATTTCCTGTTAGCTTAAAATTCAGGAATTTTAAAAAATGAAGTTCTGATTGCTAAAGGTATCACATATTAGATTTGTGGTTAAACTCTATTTGGCTTTTTTTGCTTTTATTGAAATTGTCCCCCTTCTACTTTATGTCAATCAATCGATAGTTACATATGTATGTGTCCCACCGCATATCCTTCAAGCGCGCTGAAATCATGTTTATTTTAAGCTGTCCATTTGCCTTGACACACTTTGCTTAGTCGCAAAAGGAAATTTGCCTAAAAGAAGGAAACTTTTTGGGCTAATGCCTTCTTAACGTGTCAGTCTCGCGCTCTACGCAAGCAAAAAAAAAAAAAGGTTGAGATTGATGGATACTCCTCCCACTCTACTCACCCAACCAAAAAGGTAACCGAATGTTAACTGAGGCATAAAATTTCAGATCCCACGTTTAGCATAATGTACCCAAAATTTCGTCTTCAGTATACGGGTAAGAGTTATCGAGTTTCGTTGATTGACTTTAAACGATGTTGGCAAACTAAAATGTGGTTAATTGTTTGCTTTATGTCTTTATTTGTAAATGCAACCAATTAATTTGCGACATTTGCATTTTGCGCAATTTTCAAATATTTTATGCATATAATTTAATTACGAAAAATTTACAAAATCATAAAAAATGCATTCGCTGTTTAACATGCAAGAGCGTGGGCGTAAGCGTGTGCGTTTGGGGGGCTGTTTTCATGCATTTAAATTAGTTACATGAATTTTTTATTCCCATGCGACAGCATTATTTTTTTGATGTTGTAAAATGGGCAAAAATACAGCATATTTGTTTATGTTTAATGGAATTTATTATGGATCAAAATTTGCATGAACAAGCAAATTGTTGATCAAAAGAAAAAAGTATGTTTGAGTTTCAGGTCATGATCCCCAAAAAGAAAGCGGCGAAATTTAAGGCCAAAGTTTTAGATTGGAGTGAAAATTCCTATCGTCTTAAATCAAACTTAACCCAGTCTTTAAATATCTTTAACGTTTTTCTGCCATTCCAACTGTTTGACTTGCTTTAACGTCTGATGTCGGTTACATTAAGTATACGACATGTTGTGAGGCAGCATTTGTGGTGTATGTACGTGTTGCTGTCTGCTTTCTTCCCCTCAATTCTCTGCTTCCTTCTGCTTGGCTGTCATTATTAATGCGTATAATTAGCGCACTTTATAAAGATTGATTGGTTCAGGCTTTTGTAGCCTCAGTCAAAAGGAAACCAACGAGACATGAAACTCGCAGACTCACACTCACAGGAAACCACAGTGTAAGCAAATACCCATACACTCATTCGATATACACACACACGCACACTCACAGATTGCGTAAATATGCGCCACTTGTTTATGTGCCACACGCATGACTTGAGCGTAATTTCTTTCTCTCGCCAAAGGAAGTGGGATTTATTGTTTTATTAACAGTCCGAGAGTTGGTACAGTTCAACCCAAAGCCAAGTCAAGCGTTTTGAGTAGTTTTCGTACAGGCCTTGCATTTGTATTTTCTCATAAAAACTTTTGTCCAAATCTAGGTGAGCAGAGATAAATTCTTTGTTTAACTTGGTTTATCCCAAATATGTTTACTTGTATCTCCTCCTGCATATTTACGATTATTGTACACAAACACACACACATTTCGGCTATCTGGCATCAGGATTTAGTTAGAAACTGCTTGCTTTTGTTCTTAAGTTCATTATTTTGCCACAGATTTGTGGTTAAACGTATTTGGTTACTCTTCTAGCATTAGCTTGCATGCTACTAGGATCATCAAATATTTAAGAAGGCACAAGAAAGTAAATCGAAATTACCATTGAAATTACCGTACATTTTTTGTTGGATAATTAAAGATTAAACTTCCATTACAATTACTTAACTGCATAGGAAATTACATCAGTTATTTTATATTACCAATAATTAAATTTTTATGTACAATTATTGAAATAATTGTAATGGTAATTAAAATGTTAAATAACGAAATAACTGTAATTGTAATAGTAAATTATTTTAATGTAAATTATTTTACGATTTCCAGTAAGGAACATGACTATAAAGTATTTCTAAATAATAATTAACTAAATATGGATATATAACTTTCTCAATTTTACTGCTGAATTATTTGAGCTTACAACAAACATAATTTTTGATTTCCGAAGGATCTTTAAACGATAAAGTCTGCAGGACAACTAAGAAATTTCGCTCTTATTAACTACATAAATCGTAATTCTTAAGATATGACAGTCTTAAAGTTAGTGAACGACATGTTTTTATGGGTTCAGTATCTACACAACCCTACTGCGGCATAGGCCAACACAACATAAAAGGACCAGTTAAAAAGGAAGAGAGATCAACCTCCTTGGTAAACACCATAGAGATGCGACAAGCAAAAGCACTAATAGTTAACTACAACCCCAAAAGGTTCCAAAAACTAATCCAACAAGGAAAGAATGGCCTCACGATCCTGAGTGGACTCTACACGGGCCACTGCACACTGCGGAGCCACATATACAAGTCGGAAGTCGGGAATTACAAACAGCCAACCATGCAGATATTGTGAAGATAAGAAGGAGTCCTTTAAACATATACTAGCACACCACAATGCTCTAGCGAGGCGCAGTCTCAAACCATATCAGTAACCCAGAGCCCACGAAAATCCTGACCTTCGTACAGGATATAGCGCTTGTAGGAGCGTTGTAAGCCCAGTACGGGGCACAATAGACCTGTACTAGCTACGCATGCAAATTTAAATCAAATACATCCGTATTTTTGTATGTTTCGGTTGCTTACCCACCTTGTCTGGTCTTGCGTTAAAATTTTTTTTAAATTTTACCGGTACACCGAAATAAAAATGTAGGTACTAATACGGAACCGAATACCGAAATAAGTTAAAACCAAAACAGAACCTTTGACCGAAACGGTAGTTTGGGTACGTACCAAAACCGGAACCAGAACAGAATAAAAACGATTCGGTTTGATTCCCTGGTAAGCAGACAGCGTACGTTGACCCCAAATATTTAATATAAGTTTTTGAAATTAAGGAAAAGCTTAATAGTACACCATATGATTTATCAAACGATCTTTGTGAAAATTAGAGAGATATATGGGTCATTCTTTTATAAACCGAACAGTAAAAAAATTTTTTATTAGAAATTAGATCTCGACATGCCCACCAAAACGTAATTTGCGGTTTTGCACAAAAATTTTTCGTTAATTTTATAAACAATTTCAAAAATCGTCAAAAACGAAAAAATGGAAAAAACGGAATTTCTCGGATCTCAAGTTATATCGGTGAAAAGTAACATTAAACATTAAAACATTAATTTTATGGAAAGGCAGCTGAAGTGATGTTTTCTCCAGCGATAAGCCTACTGAAGATTCATTCGGGAGGATGGTGAAACGGTACCGTATAGGCAACCAGCTCATTTTTGGTGTACAATAATGCATAAGTTGTTTTCAGTTGTGAACAAACACAACTTTTTCGGACCTAGAGCCAGCTAGAACTCACTCATTAAAATGAAAACTTAAATATTTTTCAGCTGTTCGGTTTATAAAAGAATGACCCATATATAGATATTGCGAATATAAAATTTTAGTTTTAAATTGGAGACCGATGTCTTAAAAATTGTCGAAGTTTTTTATTGTGGGTGTTCGAGTTTTGTGGCAAAAATATGAAACCAATTTTATTTGCATTTCAAATGCTTATCTGAGATCTTCACAGAAAAAATTTTCCTTGGTTGAATCTACCCATTTTTACTGTGAATTGTAATGCGAAATATTGTTATATGTATTATGTTCTTTTTTTGTTTACTGTTTTTTTTTTTTGGTATAAATTACTCATTGAATTAGTAAAACTAGCGTAATTTCTGTGTATGTGTTTTGTTGTTGTTTTGTGTTGCAGCATTTTAACCACAGAAATGATTGTTACAGACATTTGCAAGAACTTAGTATACCCTTTAAAAAAAAGCTATAGGTATTTAGAAATTAGCCACCAAAATGATTTCCCATCATTTCCTAGAGCATCCCGGCACCATCTAACCCAATTAGGTTTCGCTTTCTTAGAACATAACTTTTGCTGTCTTAAGCGTTTTTTTTTTTGTATAGCTGTGCTTTATTCTCAGCTTAAGTGAGGCCTCTTACCGAATAGCACCCAGCGTGTGGTTAGTGAGCAGCTATTCAATTCCGCAAAATTCGTTTATTCTTAGCTCTGGACTGGCCCTCTGCTACTTTCAGCTAAGCTGCCATTCAAGTGTTTAGTTCTCTGGTTTATGTTCGTCGGCATTTGCACTAATCATGCAGTTCTTTGTTACATTTTTATTAGGGAACCTAATCCTCAACCGCTCATTAGCACGTTGAGCACTTGCTTTTAGTTAACATGGCCACGGACTGTACTTGAAGTAAGTAATCAAAGCAATTTCAAAGGAATTTGCATTACAAAAATAAAACAAAACAAAGCGAAAAATTGAGACAATTGGCTTTGTCTGTGTGGACAATTGTGTTTCGCCTGAAGCTTTTGATATGACTGAACAAAAGTTTTTCAGGGGGAATCGTTAGAGAATTTGAAGCAGAAAGTTTTGGCTGGAAAATATGTAAGCTTCCGAATAACAAGAAACTGCTTTCATTAGTCCATGCAAATTATTTGGTAATCAAACAAAAAGTCACGGCTACCTTTCGTTAAGTCACCCTTGCCTATATATATATTTGTGTATGTGCGTTTGTATGTATGTACAATATAAATTAAATCACAAGCCAAAGCTGAATCTCTTTCACCGAGTGGTTTTTTTTTTTTTTGGCATTTCATCTAAATGTTAATAAGTCTCCTCCGGATTCAGTGATGGTGCTGGCATAACAAGGTGTCAGAGGGCGCTACGCCGAGGCATTTTCCACTTGGCCGCGCTGATTGAGCGAAACTGGGAAGCAGGGTAGGACACAAATCCTAGCTGGCGGCATCTTGAAGCATACATCCTGTTTATTGGACTGGCTTATTGATGAGACTGGAGTGTTTTGTGGTTGCTGTGAGTGAGGGATTTGGGCTGACTAAATGGTAAAGTTGAAGTGAAAATGGGACAAGCAGGATACAAGCAAAATACTTGACACTAGAATGGAGGTTTATTTGAAGACTATTGATTGATTGATTGACTGCCCAATGAAACTTTGTGCGTTTTTATCCAGCAACCAAGGCTTGCCACACAATGTCTTATAGCGTGATGCCACCGACACGTGTAGTACAAATGAACCTATTTTTGACAATGCCTTTTTACCCCAAATTTCTACATTCTGAAAATAATTTGCTAATAGCAAGATAACTGCAGCGGTGTATCGCAATTTTCGGCTCCTCGGCTATTTTATATCAGGGATCAGCAACAAATTTGATTTTGCAATTTGAAGAAATCGAGAATTTAATAGCATGAACGTAGTATTTAAAAAACTATATTAGTCATATTTAGCAAAAAATTGGAAAGTTTGTCTTAGAAACTAGCTTTTCTCATAAAGTAATGCTCCAAATGAAAGCTTATTTTGCCTCAATTTTTATGAAAGTTGGTTCCTTAAATGAAGAAAAACCATTCTTTCTCTTAATCATTCTTTAGTTTTAAACCAAAAAAAAAAACAATTCTACTAGAGCACCCTTTACATCTTTTTGTTCAAATTGAAAGTTTTGTTATTGCTTGCTTTTGTCTCTTTCGCATTTGACTTGCCATTTGATTGCGACTTATTTATTATTTAAATTTCAATCTCAAAGACTTTTGTTCTCCACCAAAAGATACATTTATCAAAGCAGAACCAACAAAAAACACGAGACAGAGCAACAAAGTGTTGCGTCTGTTGAACTGGTGTGGCTTTAAGAGTTCCAATTACACTCTTTTTACTTCTTTTTTTTACCCAGAGAATTATAAATAACTTTTCACTGATTTTTAATTTCTGTATTTCTTCTTCCTCCATTTTTTGCCGACAGAGGCGACGACAGCAAATTATTTTGCGCAGCCCGAGGAAGAGCAACAAGGAATAAAGGTAAAAACCACTACAGTCTGGGAAAAACATGGCAGTGTGTTCCATGTTGAATTTGCCTCCTCTCACCAAGGATGAAAATAACTTGCAATTAGTTGTTGTCAGTTGTGTGGAAAATTCTGACTTTAAACGAAAGCCATTCCCTTGCACTCAGGAAATAAATGTGCAAAATGTGGCTACGTGCAATTTTCGCTGCAAACTTGAACTTCAACTTGGCCCTGACATTGGCAAATGTTATTCCTAGCAAGAGAACGAGAAAATTGAAAATGGAAGTCGAAAATTTTGTTTAGGTAATGAAAATCAATGAAATTTTATCCATGCTGATCAAAATGTGTCTGGAACCTAAATTGAGTCATCAAGTTGATATAAAAAACGTGCTGGGAAAACCAAGTGAAGTTTTTCTCTTAAATATAAATGAAAGAGATGTGCCACTATTAACGGGAAATATGAGTAAATAAAGAAATCCAACAAAAATTAGAAAGAATTTTATTTTAAACTAATTTTTTTATTTTTTTATACCCTTGGAGAGGGTATATTAAAATTGTCCGGATGTTTGTAACGCACAGAAGGATGCATCTCCGACCACATAAAGTATATATTTCATGATCAGCATGACGAGCTGAGTTGATATAACTTTTTCTTTTTTTTTATATCTCCTTGTCAATTTTAAAGCTATCGTCACCAAACTTTGCACGAAGTCTTTTGGTACAAATACGCTGCACATTTGTCGGAACCGGCCGGATCGGATGACTATAGCATATAGCTGCCATAGAACGATCGGTTGCACGATGGTGCAAAGTAGTTTTAGTAAGAAAAACTTTTTTGTTTTCAATGCATCCGCTCCCAACCCCTTCCAACCCCTATTTATAAGTTTTCTATGTCACATATTTTTCCCATATTCACAGTGGGTTATCTATATCGTATAGCCCCCAAACATATGGTTTTGCTTCAGAAAAGGCCTTAGAGGGCTTAGCGATTTTATCTCTTTGTTTTTCTCTGCTAACCCCCCCATCCTTATATTTTTTCTTTGCTTTCATTTCATTTCATTTAACTTTATTTATATAGGAGGACAACTAAATATTAGCTCTGGCACAAAAAATTAATTCGAAAAGAAGTTTTTGTATGTTGGACTATATGCTCAGATGGCGAATTTATTAATCCAAGAACCGCGCTAGCCTGAACGGGATGATTTATTTTGATAAAAATGCTATAAATCGAAAAACGTCTGTCTTTAGAGGCCAATTTACACACTTTCCGATGAACTTAAAAAGCGCCTTTGATTTTTAAAAAATGCATTGATATGTACTTTATCACACATAGCTCATAAACTCTCATATTTTTGCCTAGTGTGGCCTGCATAAATCCTAGAATGCCAAAAATTCAACTTTTTCGTTTTTCCGCCATATCTTGGAAACAAGAGCTGATGGAGCTAAACCAATTATACAGTTTTGTACAGTGCAATCAATATTAACATAATCAGATAAAAATAGACCTGCACCAAAAACACTGTTGGGCTGTGTAATATGCTATACCGAGCATTATTATAGCACCGTCGGCTCATCGAAGTCATTGCATTGTGTGCATAGAATGCTGGTAGCTTTCTTAACTACGCTTAATAAAAGTGAACATATTTTTACCTTAAATGCAGAAATATGTTCACCGTGTCCTTTAACTAGCATTAATCACATTTACACTACTATTATGATATCTGCCTATGTATTCCCATACAAATCTCATATAGGTCTGCGCAGACCGGGTTGTGCCATTTAGCGACAAAAAATCCCTGAACCTCCTAGGGTGCAAGAAGCTTTCCCAATATGAGATTTGCCCTACCCTATGAGCGGATCATCAGTTCGTTCAAGATTGGACAGACTGCTATGAAGAGAGTCTCTTAGACGTTTGTACTTTTCTTGAGAGGTGCTTTCGCGGGCTCGCTTAACATTTGCGTCACATGCTCTCCCGCGTATAGAAACCAGTAGTGTGGACTGGGTGTTAGGTTCGGATTTGTGCAGACTTATTTCATGTTTCGAAGCCAGTTCTGTCCATTTTTGGAAGCACTGCGATGACGACGCTATCTGCGCTATCAAGGTACCATTTTTGGGTACCTGTGACATGATTTTGTTGGTAAATCTGAAATGTCTCCAAATGTATCAGTTTTATATTTTAGAGATTTTATATCGAATTTTAATCAACCTTTGAAATCGAACAGCAACAACTAGCATAAAAATCAAAACAAGTACATTTTAAAAAAGTCTCTCCTGGAGAAAACAAGTAAATGCAATCAAAAAGTACACGAGCTAGCTAGGCAGCTTTCACTGACCCACTAGTTTCTACTAAAAACGTACCCGACGGCTAGCCGGGTTCTCTCTGATAAATATGTGGTTATTTCACTTTTCAGGGTCATTTTAATGTTCCAACAATAGCGTCATATCTAAGTAGTTTCACTGTCGATATAATACAAAGATCATTCGGCTTTCCGTTCAAACACCATATTTTCGTCTTTCTTTAAAGACCATTTATATATTTGATAATTTACTAGAATGACTTGAAACTAAAAGAACTATTTGTTCATTACGAGTTTTGCACAAAATAGCTTTGAGTTGTGGCAGTATTGACGTAAATTGCGCTATATACGGGGGTGTTCTGGAAATCTCTAGAGTTTTTGGCCTCGGTTGGTTTGCAAAACTCTCGAAAAATCCGCCAAGGAAATCTAGTCCGTTTCTTATTTGAAAATCTAGTTGGAAGGTTTGTGTCCATGCTAATGGTCCATCTTTATCAAATGTTCAAACAGGGTTGCCCTTTCTCGCAAAAAAAATTTTCCCATTTTCTAGTTATGAGTTAATTTGATGTTAAAATGAAATTTGTTGATTGTGTTATATGTTTTATGATGCATTTTTTAATTTACAATTCAAGTTTAAATAAATTTCTTCAAAAATAAAAAGCAAAATTTAAAAATATTTTTGCGCAAATCATAAAATATAACTTGGCAGTACCATGTTGGTATACAGATGGCGACACCATAGTTGGAGAGCGTTTTATTTAGTAGGATTTAGTTGTTACATCGAGAATCGGTTTTGGGTTAGAATTTGGTTGGAACAGATTTCCGAATATGTTAAATTTTTAAAGTGGGGAAATGGCGGGGCACTAACTATATTCCCAAAAGAAATCAACACTAAAATAGTGATTAACTCGAAACCACAACAAAGCTCCCTTGGGTTTCTTTAATGTTACCACTTCTAATCTGTAATAAACCCCTGCATCCTTAGATAATTATGATGAAAATATCATTCGCAGTCTACCATACACACACACAAGACACCTGCGGCTCAACCAAAAGGCTTAAGGGGCCAAAAAACGAAACCTCAGCACACACATCCTCCAATCTCATTATTATGCCCAAGATGTGCCCTAGCTGAAAATTACATTTTGATGTCCTACGTCGTTGAGTTTTGTTGATATTTTAATGGATTTTGTATTGAGTTTGACTTTTTTATGTTGCCGGAAATTCCTTGAGGCTTCAGTTTGTTGTCATATTGAATTTGACTCTGACTGCGGTTAACCAAAGGTGAATGATTTCTGAAGGTAATCTGCATATGAAAAGAATTGAATTTAACGGGAAGTATATATGCAGACGCCTTTTTAAAGGGGGCTAAATAGAAATGGACCCGTTTAAACAACTTTAACTTTGCAGTCAAACCTCAACAAGACACCCAGCTGAATTGCACTCAACAACATTGCAACCAGTTGGGTCCACCAACTACCCAATCCCCAGCTGCATCTGACTTCGTTCAACCGATAGCTTTTGCTTCTGCTTCTGCTTCAGCATTTTGCGGCTGTTACTGGCAGCAATTGTTAATAAGATTTGCACATCATTTCACGTGTCTCGACCAACTGTCTGGTGTGCTGTATATTTGCATGCAATAAAGCCACAAGGAGCCATCGAAGTATCCAGCCACCCTCTTTCCTTCTCTCGCTCCTCTCCGACATTTTATTGTGTGCCTTGAATTTTATGGTGTAGTTGTAGAATTGCTGGACTTGTGCATTTGGGCAAAAGGGTTGCACATGACCATTATTGCATATTTTATGGGATTTTTGGACACCCGTCTTAATGGCATTTTGAAGCCCCGATTTCTTCAGTTTTAAATATTGATAATCATTTCATTTCATGCCAAAAAAAGGGGGAAAGAATGTAATCTGTCAATTTGTTTTTAATAAATAATAAGGCTCTGTGGATACATTTATCTTCTTTAAGTATTTATTGCTCTGGAATGCAAAGTCCGATGGCTATGAAACAATTATTTAGCTAGAAAGCAAGTCGGCATAAGCTTAGCAATGGCTAGAACTAAGTTTTTCTGTAAATCTAGTTGAAGTCGACAAGTAAAGTAACACTGATAGGAAACCAAGCTGTTAACATAACTATTAATATCGAAAGCATTACAAAACACAAACAATGGTCCATCGATTCTTTTTGCTAATTTTAAATGTAAAAACTCGTATTTTTGTCCTTACAGCTCCTGACCCAAATGCCTATCCCCTTGTCTGCAGTGTAGCACAAAAAGGTCAAGCAAACAAAATACGACAAATTAATTGAAATTTATGTCTGAGAAGCGTGTGAAGAAAGTTCAGGATTTTAGGAACAATTAGATAGGTTAAGAGGGATTTGAGGGACGATTTTAGATTGCTATTTTTATTTGTCCCTTTTTGTTTTGGTTTTATTTATTTGCTGTAAATAAATCGCAGGGAAATCAGCAAATATTTATAAATCACTTTACGGGATATTTTTATGTAAGGGTCATTTAATGATTTTGTGCATGTAAAGTAAGTCTTTAAAATAATTTTAGCAGAGGAATACATTTTTTCTTATTCAATTTAAAATTGCAAAGGCTTAAAAAGTTCTATAAGTGTGCTCAGGCACTTTTTAGTTAACAAATTTTCAAGATTTAAAGTTTAATAAAATATTTTGGCAGTCTCCAGCTCTGCTTCCCTACCTTTTCACCACCTTGATTTAGCACTTTCCATAAGACCCAAGCCCAAAAACAAAAATAAACAACCCCAATAATTCCATCTCTCCACCCACATGTTGCCTTTAACTAAAATCTAAATAAATAAATGTCCATTTACTGACACCTAAGCAGCGTCTCCTCATCTCCTGGCTTCCCACCTTTGGGGCATGCCAAGCATTTCATGCGTTTTCTTTAATAATGCGCATAAATTGTTAGACCTTTTGACTGCTTCATTCTTGGACAGACGTTTCGTATTGGGAGCGTGCCTTCATTTCATTTAGCTATTGTTTGACTTACCCCCCAGTTCCTATTCCAGCGACTGCGCCAGTCTGTCTGTCTGTCTGTCTAGTCAAGCATTGTATTTTTTGTTTTTGCCTTCTCGAGACTGACCCCTAGCATATTTTTGCAAGCGTTTAATCTTTAATTTGCCACTACTTTCCCTTCTCCAGCTCTGCCAAACTGTCTGTCTATCCAACTGTCGGCTGCCTCCTTCCACTCCTCTCAATTTATTTGTTTTTCAGCTTGGCTTTTTGGGGGATGCCGCATTAAATTAAATACTTAGTCGGAGCTGGGAGTAAAAATTATGCCCACATTTAAGTGTTTAATATCCGTTGGAGACTTGTTGTTTGTGGGGTGCCCTTTCTTGTGATATTTATTAGTTGATTTTAATGGGAAAAATGGCATGCATAATTATGGCGGGATCTGGGCGATTTTAAGGGTATGTAGAAGTTGAGGAGCGATGATGGGGGTTTTCCACAGCCACTTTAAAGAAATTTGTGGAAATTCAAATCTCCTTAAAGAAGGGCGCTTTAAGGAGCGAGTGGAATTGGATAGGTTCAAGTTGTTTCAAAGGTACACAGAGAATATTAAGGATGTGGAGATGTATATATATTCTTGATTAGCACCAACAACAGAGCCGATATAGCCATTTAAGTCTGTCTATCCGTATAAACAAATAGTTCTCAGAGATAAAGTTGTTGGCATTTAAATACTAATGGTTTCCGGTGGATGTATACGGCGAAGAAGTTGATCCTTGATTCACAACCGGTTTTTACCGGTACAAAAGTGGTTCATAGCTATAACCCAGAAGGTTTGTAAGATATGAACGTGAATTTTAGACTGCTGGTTGGTTAAATGGAGTTGGATATTTAAATGGATTAGGATCGGTATAGAACCTTTTTGTAGCCGGTTTCAAAAGTTATTTAAGTTATGCACAAAGAAAAGAAAAGATCCTTTAAACTGCATTTGGAATATATACTTTCATCGTATCTCATTTTTCATATAATAATATCTTTCATATTATTTGGACGACTTTCAGTTCCATTGGATGAAAATCTAAGGTCAATTTCATAGTAAATGGATATCAAAATCTTTTAATAGATCATCAACAAATATTGGTATTAAGGTTTATACAGTGAAATTTCTGCATTTAAGCTATTAAGTGAACTTTGTAATTTTTCTTGCAGTTTCGTACAACAACTGATTGTTTACGATTAAAAATAATCAACCACCGAGAAGGAGATACTAACTTCGTCTGTGCCGAAGATTTTATACCCTTGTAAATGCTGGTTCTGAAATATCAAAGGTCATCTGATATAGACCAAATTTAAAAAAATTGTTTGAAAGCATATAATATTAATAGTGGCTAAATGCTACAGTGAAAATTATTTTTTCTAAATTTAAGAAGAATCAGTCTAGGGCTTACATCGCCCTTAAAATTACGAAATAATTTCTACATTTAGGAAATTTTCTTATAAAAAATTAACCAAAATTCAGAAAAACAGTCTTAAATTAATTATTTTTAAATTTTAGTTCGATTTTAACCCTTGACTTATTTTCTTTAAGTAGAGAAAAATCATTTTCTGGGTGTAGAACGCTTTTAAAATTTTTTTTATGAGTAAATTACATGCTTTCAAACAGTTTTGCATAGTTTGGTCAAAATGGGATGACTATATCTTATAGCTGCCATGGGAACCATCCGTGGAAAAATGCGTTTTTTTTTTAATTTGTTAATTTAATGCTAGCTTCATAAACGCTAATATATTAAAACGTTGGCAAGAATATAAAACTTTGGCACAGACAGAAATAAGCTTTTTTAATTTTTTTTTTTAATTTTATTTTGGGTTTATCCCAACGCTACAGATACATAGGTACTATAAATTGGTGCATTGGTCACAAAATTTTTATAAAATCGTTTTTTCCCAAGTTTAAATAATACAGAAATATTACAGCTCAGTGACTCAGCAGAAGTATTCGCACAATTGTCGAATCCCTAACTAATAACACATTCGCGTACTGTTAGGAACTAAAGTTTATAAAGGGATCCGTTGCTGGTTTTTATAGCCAAACTTATATACCTAATACATGAGACATCTGCAATAACAATTATTCTTGCCATTATTCAATACATGTGATACGTTTGTTTCTTATATACTCAGTTGTTCGATTGTATTACATCTCTTTCTTGGTCATCTTACTTGCATATTAAAGATAGTGTGGTACTGCTCTTGCTTACTAAATTAAGACAGTATGTGGTTATTTATCCTTTCTTGTCATGCATTTCTCCTCTTGAACAGATGTGCTTGTAGGCGTGGGAGCGGGACTGTTCTCCTCTACCTAGTTTGACCTTTTCAAGTGTATCACATTCAAGTGGGTCCATGCAGTCATATTTGTAAAGTCTTCTTGTGTTAAATGCGAGAGTCAAATGTTTATTTATAAAGAGACATGTTAATTTATAAACAATGGTTGATAATATGGTAGAAGACACAAGTTCTTATCAATTACATTTTTGTATTTTTCTATGTCCTCGCGCTTTTTTATAATTCGAGATTTTTAATATCCGCTGAACATTTTTTTAGAATTATTTAAACTTTGAAAAGCAAAATAGATTGTATTAAAAAAATAACCATTATTCCCATTTTGAAATCCATCAATTGTTATCTTATGAACAAAATCAAAACTTCGCGCTTGGTTTTTCTGTAACGTCATTCAACGCAGCTTATGTTAAAACATGTTGGTTGGAAAAGACTACTTAATATGGCCACTGGACCTACAATTGTAAGCAAACTTCGCTCAACACACGTTTATGTAAATATATCGTTAGCCTGACGTGCGTCATTTGATTTGAATTCAGCGACCAAAAATACATATGAAAAATTAGACATGTTAAACTCACTTTGCACACACACAATGTAAAATAGAAGGACGCAAATTTCTCTTCAAATTTTGTTTGAAAAGCCAATCTTGAATTCCAATGTTTTTTTTTAACGATTAACAGAACCATTTGTGCAAAAAAGCATGAGCTTGTTTCGAGCCTGTACTTTCGGTTTGTTTTATCTTTATTTATAAATCTGTACGCCCGACTGGCATAATGACAGACTGACATATTATCAAGCCACAGTCTAAACGGCTAATACTACAGGAAAGAGATTTGGCATAAACCTTCGTTTAGTTAAAAATGTTTCTCCGCTGTGTGTGAAAAAGCAAATGAAAAATTTGCATGTACATGACGGTTGTTGTGCTCAGGCAATGTTGTGGAATGAGTTGTTGTGTTACCCATTACCGTGTTTGAGAGCGGTAATATTGAGAACAAGACAGTTTTTCTCACTAAAACCCATTTTCCGACAAAACATTTCTATGGCAGCTACAAGAAGTAGTCATCCGATCCGGCCGGTTCCGACATATTTGCAGCGTGCAGTCAAAAGAAGACTCTGTGCAAAGTTTCAGCTCGATAGCTCCAAAACTGAGGGACTAGTTCGCGTAGAAACAGACAGACGGACAGACGGACAGACGGTCGGACAAAGCTTAATCGACTCATCTCGTCGTCCTGATCAAGAATATATATAATTTTTGTGGTCGTAGATGATTCCTTCTATGCGTTGCAAACTTCTGGCCAAAATTATAATACACTTTTCAAGTGTATAAAAATCAAATTGAGAATAGCCTCATCCAACTGAATTGATTCTAATGGCACATTCCACATCGATAGCTTTAACAATATGTTGATCGTATTTCACTATAAAATAGTTAAAATTTCACAAAGCTAAAAATTAGATGTCTCCTTATCTCATTTGCGGGTGTTGGTTAATAAACTAGGCTGTGAGTTGATAACACAAGTTTACAAAATAAGGCCAACTTTTGCAACAGAGAAATTAGCAACCGTTCCTTATGTATTTTTGGCCGCTGAACTCAAATAAATTGTCCGTTTCTCCCAGCACGTCAGGCTTACGAGATATTCGCATAAACGTGTGTTTAGCGAGGTATCTTTACATTTGTTGGTCCTGTGGCCACATTAAGTGTTCTATTCCAACAAAATTTGTTTTAATGTGAGCTGCAATGAATAAAGTTACAGAAAAACCAAACACGATGTTTTGATTTTACTGATAAGGTACAAATTTTTTGGATTTTAATATAAAATGTGGTTATTTTTTGATAAAATCGATTTTTTGCCCAAGTTTAAATAATTCTGAAAAATTTTCCGCTAATATAAAAAATCTTAGAAAAAAATAGTTGGTAGTCCTTTGTTTCTTCTTATTTTACATATTTTCAATTTGTCGATATCATCGCGCTTTTAAAAGTTATAGCCCAAAATCTGTCGATTGAAGCTCCTAAAAATTCATAACAACATTTCGCAATGAAAAGTGTGTTTGAAGGAGAAAAATTAACAGTTTATTTTTCAATTTAGCCTTTACAGATCAAAAATCAGAGGGCAACGGGAATTGTGAACCTTATTAAAAATATATTTATTTTTGTCCGCTTTTAAAAAGAAAAGAAAAAAGTTATTTTTTCTATTTTTAAGAAATGAAGTTTCCCTGTTTTGGTTGCCGCATAATAAAGACACATAAGTACACATGTTTAAATAGTTACATACTCTCATACTTCGTTGACTTACATAAATTGATCAGAAAAGAATATTCTGGAGATCTAATATTAAATAAATTATAATAAAAGGTGCCTTGCCCTAAATTTACAGGCAAAAAAAAATGCGCGACTAAAATTGTGTGTGCCCTTTACACGGGACGAATTTATCACGTCCTAACTTAATCTTTTTTTTCAGATTGATTTATTTTAATCAATCGTAAACTCGAAACTGTCTATAAATTAAGCAAATGAAGCCAAACAAATAGATTAAATACAAACATATTATTCAAAGAGGCTATCCAATTTTTTCACCTACTAAGATTTTTTCAAAACTTGGACGCGGACGAAGTCGCAGGGTTGCCCATATTCGACGGACCCATTTTTTTTTAAAAAATCAAAGAAAAAAATTATGGCGGTTGGCAATCTTAATCATTTAATTTGTTCCAAGTAGATTTGTTTACATCAATTTTTGAATATGATATCTCTCAAATGGCCGCCTCTGGCGTTGATGGCGTATTGTGCCCTTTTTGCAGCATTTTCCATCGATTTCGCCAACATTTCGGCCGGAATAGCGGCTATTTCTTCACGAATGTTGTCCTTGAGCTCTTCTACGGTCCTTGGCTTGTTAACGTAAACCTTTGACTTCAAATATCCCCACAAGAAGAAGTCAGGCGGCGTCAAATCGGGCGAACGCGGTGGCCAGTCCAAATCACCACTTTTCGACATCAAACGGCCCGGAAACAATTTCTTCAGAAAATCGATTGTTATGCGACTTGTGTGCGGTGGAGCGCCGTCTTGTTGAAACCAGAACTGCCTCATACGCTTTCGACGAATAATTGGCATCACAAAATTGGTCATCATGTCGCGATAACGCTCCTGGTTGATGGTAACAGCATGGCCATTTTCATTTTGGAAGAAAAACGGCCCAATGACCGTTTTCGCACTAACGCCGCACCAAACTGTGACTTTTTCGTCATGAAGAGGCACTTCTTGAATCTCCTGAGGATTTTCAGTGGCGTAAATACGGCAATTTTGCTTATTTACGGTCCCATTCAATGAGAAATGGGCTTCATCGGACATGATAATTTTGTTCCAAAATTGCTCGTCATCTTCGGCCATTTCGATGACTCTTTGGGCCCATTCCAATCGACGAGGCTTGTCCGCAGGCAACAATCTTTGCGTCAATTGAATTTTGTACGGGAACAAATGCAAATCAACGCGAATAATCCGTTGTAAAGTGGACCGAGCCATGCCCAACTGCTGAGAACGGCGTTTTTGGGATGTTCTTGGGGACCTCTCAACACTGGCTCGTACGGCAGCGATATTCTCGGCCGATCGCCTTGGTCGACTTTTATTTGGCCTCTTCGGATTAGAAAGAGCCTCACCAGTCGAAAATTTTTCGTATAAACGCTTAATGGTGTTCTTAGAAGGCGCACTTTTCACATTTTTTAATTTTTTAAAAGCACGTTGAGTTTTCACAATTGACTTGTTCTGTTGAATGTAAATTTCAACTATTTCAGAGCGCTCGCGTGGCGTGTATTGTTCCATGGTAAAAATCTGCTTGGACTGACGCTTCAAACGCGGTATGTCATTAAGCGATCTGACATCTCTGTCAAAAGTTATGGCGTTGCCAGATGGGTCCGTCGAATATGGGCAACCCTGAACAACAAAAAAAAAAAAAAAAAAAAAAAAAAAAAAAAAAAAAAAAAAAAAAAAAAAAAAAAAAAAAAAAAAAAAAAAACCAAAAAACCCCAAATTTTTAAACCTTTCCAAATATATTTTTTTGGGTGGAACCCACAAACAGGAGCACCAAATATACTTGATAGGCTTGCTGTCATAATTTCGAGAAAAAAACGACAGTGAGTTCTCCCATTGCTAGTTCTACCAATTGTACATAATACATTACATTAAATACCAAAAAATGGCTCAGATATTGTGCCTCATTAAACTCTAACTTCCTTTATGGTAATAAAATTAATTTATGCCCACCACCAATAAGAGAAATTATAAGTTTTTAATACACTCTCCTCCTGCGGCAGTGCGTCGCATTAACAATGCGCCATTTAAACGAGCAAAATGGCCAACAATAGGCATAAAAATCAATTATGAGCCATTAGCCAGCGACCAGAGAGCAGTCGAGAGCAGGAGCAGAGCACTGGCAACTGAAACTCATAAATCATCTGGCCAGGCTGTTGCTCCGGTGGCTCTTGAGAGGAGGTATATGCAATACGAGTCTCCCAGTTGTTCACGCATTAAATATTTATTTAGCAAGATTTTAATGGAGCCAAATAAGTTAAGTGTACAGAAGGTGGCCTACCCGGGCATGGCCCCCACCCCTGCACGTGTGCTCGTCGAGCTCGCTTCCGTCTGCGAATGTTGTGTTCCAGTATTTGTGTGTTTGCTTGTGTGTATTTGACAGCTGGCAGGCTCGCTTTGAGCCCAGACAAATTCATTTCATTCAAGCGGAAATTAAATGCATATTTGACCTATTTAAATTTTTTGGAACCGACGAGTGGCAAAGTGAATGAAATTTAATTTATTGTGTAATATCTTTCAAATGGTTGAAGAAAGAAGTGGAAGACAGGGGATAGATTGGGTGGAGTGAGTGTGCAACAGATGATGTCAGAGGCTGAGAAATTAGATGAGAGTGGGCAGAGTATGCTTGGGTACATGGTATGGATGTTATTTTGATATTCAAATTAAATGGACCAACGATGAAGATAATATTTTAAACATATTTGGGAAAAATATACATTATTTTGGTTAAGGAAATTTTATAGCCTCGATCGTAAAATGCTTAGTAAAATACATAAAGTATTTTGTATTTGTATTTATTCAATAGAGTTGACAAATTTAACTGTCAACATAATAATTAAGAGAGAAAAAGAAGAAAACAGATTAATCCTAATCTCGCCTTTTTTATGATATGCTCCGACTCACATCAAGTGGGCGGAGACAAAGATTTACAATTGCTGGGAAGATAAGTGTGACAAAATATTAAATACATTTACCGACATCGAACCCTCAGATACAAATTGTTATATAACATGCATATGATTCGAAACGGGTCATGAGATTCGAAATTAGTTCTACTTATATTTAAGAAAATTGGCCGGAACTGTCTTGTAGGTCAAAATATACTTTTTCTTATTAATGCTTATTTAAACTGGGCAGGAAATAGTGGAATATTTTTGTAATTTAATTTGTATGTAAACTGCTATAATACTGTTAAGCTACAAAACCGATAATTATGCTATATTTACAATATTTTGGATCATGAAAGGGTGAGCAAAATGGGCGTGCTAGCGGAACTTAATTAGCAAAACCTGTAAATTTAAAGATTTTGTTCTGAAAATTTAAACATAACCGTTTCCTTTACTTATACACCTTAGGGGGTGACACAAAAATCTATAGAGATTTCGACAACGGTTGACCAACAAACCGCCGGCTCTAAAGTATTTCGATATATTTCATTTTCTTATTTGAAAATCAAATTACAAGTTTTGTGTTCCAGATAATGCTCCATCACCTAAAACAGGGTTGCATCTCTCCAAATAAATTTCATATTTTCTAGAAATGGATAATTCGATGTTTAATTAGAACTTATAGATTGTGTTATATGTTTTAATATAATAATAAACAAATAAAATAAAAAAAATTTTAAGTAAGTTTAACTTGGAATGGAAAATTGGTATTGGATGATTTTACAGACTTGAGTTGGTTTTGCAAAGAATTATTGAAACGCAAATTTCAGTAGTTAAAATAATAAAATAATTCATTTATTTGATGCAACCGATCCAGAAAAACAATGTTGGGAACAAATAGGGAAGGTTTAAAATCAACAAAAATAAATTTCTGTGGCATCTGAGAATTGTAATTCGGTTGAATTTTGGTTAAAAAAGGTTTCCAAAGGCAATTGACCTAAAATTTCAAGAAGATATAGCTAGACAAGAGGGCATGTAACACCACGGTTATAAATCCACAAAAATTTCGGCAGTTTCCATTCCGAAATTAAATGTACGGGAAGAGAGGGAGAGAGCTGTAACGGGATCTACATAGGAACAACGAAGCGCTCTCTGAGCACGCGAATAAATGAGCACATACGGGACGCACAAAAAGGGAAAACCACAACAGCCTTAGCACAACATATAAACACAACAAACCACTCAGCTGACTTTGGGAATGCGAGAGTATTGGACTTTGAGCATAGAGGCAAAGTTAGAATGACTCTAGAGACTCTGCGAATACAAGAAAAAGGAGAGCAGGCACTTAACTTTAAAGACGATATCGAGCAGACGAATTGCATTTACTCAGCGGCAATCACAAAGGGAACATCTAAACAGCATAACAATTCAAACAAATACAAAAACATGACGAATAAAACAATTGACAGAGACAAACAACCGTGCAATACAACAAAACAATTACGTCCACTAAAATAGGTATTTAAAAATTAAGAAATATGTAAAATATGTATGTATGTCTAATTGTATTCATGTTTTTGAAAAATATACAGACTCCCTGAGGAAGGCAATATAATTGCCGAAACGCGTAGGAGAAAACCTAAGCCAAAAAGTGTTTTGACTGCAGGAAGGAAAGACGGCCGAATAAAAACCCCAATCTACACCACAACCATAGCGTCATGTTTACAAGCCATCACAAGTAAAATTACACTGAAGATGTGTATTAAGGGTTTGTTCACTCCAGTGTAGCGTGTTGCAGGGAAAATGTAGAAGCACTCTCTACATAAATGCTCTCCGCAACGGTGGAATTTTGCAACTACAGTCGAGGAAAATTGGTCGAACAGCGACAGCGGAACCGTTTAAGACTTAGCTCTTTCGGTTATGGGGAGGTTCTTTGCTGCTGCCAACGTCCTACACTACGAATAATATTAATACAGAGTCCCTACAGAGAAGAGCACAATTGTCCGCCATGAGCGCACGAACGAAAACTCAAAACAAAATACAGGTCCAATTTCTACAAATAAGGGATGCAAACCACTCGGAAATAAGGACTGGTTCGGTTCAGTGATTCACACAGTTTATGAACCGCCGGTTCGGTTCATTGCATGGTTTATGGGGCTTACTGAACCGCGGTTATGGTTCGGTTGGGTTCGGTTCACTTTTATTCATTTAATTAACTAAAGTAAAATATATTTTTGACACAAGGTTTTCAGTTAATCGGGTATGTTCAAAACATCGATGGCAATTTCCGTATAAACGTTCTCATTTCGTTTTGAAATCCTACAACTGTACATATCAAGTGACGTTGTTGTGAGTTGTTTAGAAACTTTCACGGTTTGAAATCGACTACTGAAAGCCAATCGGATCAAAATCGTCAAATATTTACAATTTTTATTTGACCTGATTAAGAAATCTCTGACATATTTGGCACTTCACATATAACTAAGTTTTCAAAACAACGTAAACGCTAACAATCGATATTTTATTTTTTTTAAGAAATTGAATGAATATCCGTTATGCTTTCATTATCGTTTGGAATTTTGTTGTATATTAACATTAAATGAGATTAAGCTACATTTTTTCCTTCTTCTAATAGCAGGCTTGATTCCTAGAATCTAAGAAATCAAATTCGACAATAGTCGGAGCCTTTTTTTCCAAAGAGTTGACAAATACTGAGCTATGTCTTTCTCCCTTTTTTCAACCTTAATTTTGCATGCCTACCAGCCATAGAAATACTCATAGTCATTTTCTATTTCAACCCAATCTCAATTAAAGATATAAAGTTAACGCTTGAGTATTATGTGAGTTGACCCCCAACGACTTGGCTTATTACAATTTTGTGTGGATTGGTTGGATTAAGGTTGATGTTCTTAGTTTTTTACAACATCTCTGCTTTTCCAAGTATTTTCGTAATATTTTAAAGCTAATTGCTGATTCTGCTCACTATTCGTCAGTAACTCAATACCTAGCAAAAGTAAACCGAACCGAACCATTTTATTTTTCGGTTTTTGGTTCGGTTCAACATTTATGAAAACACACCGGTTCGATTAACGGTTCGGTTCACGAGCACGAAAAGCGGTTCGGTTCAAAACCGGTTCGGTTCACAACCGGTTTGCATCCCTGCTACAAATACATTTTGATATGTCCGTCAAGAAGCATTGTGGTGGTAGCTTAGATGTTAATTGCCACCTTTTTCATAACCCACCCGACCATGGCCTACAACTGATTTGACAGTTGTGGACCCCTTATGCAAAGCAAACTTAGAACAAATTTTCAAATTATAGTTATCGACAATATAAAATACAATGGTTGTGTGTTAGATTAGGGAGATTCGTCATTTAGAACTAATAACAAAATTTAAATAAACTTCATAAATTACCATCATTGTGGTTTTTATAGGTACGCTACCCAATATCGTAATACTTCAAGGCAATACTTTATTAAGACTCTAACATAATTATAAGAATAAGGAATAATAAGGAATCAGCAGATTAAAAAGGTTTATTACTTAATGGCGGGAATTTAACCGGCATTGAATATTAATTAAATGTTTATAGAAGGATACAACCAATTGGTTATGCGAAAGATTTTCTTTAAGTTCTTACATGTGATCTTTTGCACAATGGCCAAACGAATTCAAAGTGAAACAAGGGATGAATACCCATCATAATTTGGAATAATGAATTTCTGCAAAATACTTCAAAATACGCAGAAAGATCTTTCCTTGTGACAGCTGCAGCTGTTAAATAGATGATTAGATGGTGCTTAAATACGCAATTATGTGGAGCCCATTCAATAGTCCAACAAAATAAAGCTAACACCATTCGTTAACTTGGGTGGCTGCCTTATGTTAGGAGTCTGCAGTGAGTACTCGTCAATGTAGAAGTCCATCAAAGAACGGGAGAACCTGAGATCTGCACACATTCCACGTTGAAAGACAGGTCAACCGCGTTCGGGGCGAAAAATTGTTTTCTGAGAGGGCACGGAATCCATGAAATTGGAGGACGTGCTCAATGGCCAAGTCTGGGGAACACACGCGGAAACGGTGTAACACGATTTTATGGCTACTTTATCCAAAAGAGAGGAATCGATTCCTGACAAGATGTATGTAGATCTCTGTGTAGAGATGCTAAGTCCAAAGCTTCTTCCTATGTCTCGTTGGGGGTTATGTGCGGCTGGAGGTTGCGTTCCTTTGTTTCTTTCCAATTAATTTGAATAATTCTCAATATTTGTGCGACTGCAACAAATACACACGCACACACACACAGGCACTAATATCTTTATCGTTGTGGCAGCTAATAGAGGGATGATATGATTCTGCCCAACCGGATACTTCTAAGACCACGAGGAGAAAGAACGATTTTCTCTACCTCGGACTTCATGCAGCTCCACTTTCTCGTTTCCTTTCTCCTTTCTTTCCTAAAGCCTAGTACGGAGGGCGTTCGAATTTTCCTTTGGCTATCAAATTCCATATAAAAAAAAATTGCTTAAATGGGCTGTTGCATTTGAATTCAAAATTGTATTTTTTTTGTCTTTTGAAATTCATTTGATACTTTTAACGAGTTCATTACACCTGTTATACGAGCTCCTAAATTTGGCTGTTGGAAAAACCTACCTGCTGGATTCACATAACATTTATTACTACTAAAAAATTCATCACGCTTCTTATTTTTTGCTAAATGTACCTTTTATTATTTTAACTACAGTCTTAGAAGTTATGCAAGACACACATAAAGACCCTATACCAGGCGTGCAGAGTCGATAACCCATATTCAAAGAAGTTGACATCAACTGAAAATTTATTGACCAAATTTAAGTTGTTCACAGGTTTCGTATGTTTGCGAAGAGAATTCCTAAACATGGACTCAATGTTTATGCATCAAGCAGTGGTCTTATGAAACTGAAATTTAAAATTTGGCATTTAATGTTTTAAATTTTATTAATAACGGAAAAATTTATTTTATTTTCTCAAGAAAGAAAAATTTGATTATCAGATGGTCCGGGAAGGGATTAAACCCAAGTCTCCCGCACAGCAGGCCAGCGCACTAGCCGCTGGGCCACACCCGGCCACATACATATTTATTGAATATTTCTTAGTTTTAAAGACCATTAACTTAAATTTTATCCTTTAAGCCGCCACACTTTGCTCTCTTATATAACACTTTTCCCCTTTTTTTTGCCAATCCCTTTCAACAGGCCATCCATTTTAATTTATTTGAATGCTCACATTCCCAACATTATATCACCCATTTATCTGGTCACCCACTCAGCCCCACATACACCTGATCCCTCTGCCTGGTTTTCTCCCTCCCTTCATCACAACTCACACTAAATTACCACAAGTAGCTCATTAACCATAAAAATAGTCACATCCCGGGAAGTCCAAGTGGCAATTAAATGCCCGAAAACAACATAATCAGTCATAAAAGTCCCCTAGACATAAAGACCACAGCAACGTGAGCTGGCTGTTAAATAAGGTGGGTGGAGGGAAGTGTCACATGACCAAACCTGGGGAAAATGTTTGACAACTTTTATGTGTGCTAATTAAGGAGCATGTATAGGCCTAATGAGCAATCACACTTAAACCCCGCACAAAAGTAGGCAACACTTTTTGAAAGTACAACTTTAATCTAAAATTACATTGATTCTAATTAGCAGTAAATTTGTTTGCCCACTGCAATGCCCATAAATACAGAGAAATGCCACGAAAATCCTTTCGCCCAGACGAAAACGGAATTTTGCACATCAACAAAAGCTCCTCCTGACGCGGAGCCTCATCTGCAGTGAGGCCAAAACTTATTGCCAGCCTCGTGGCGAAAATTGCATGTCAAAAATTGTCAGAGACGAGTCTAGGAGCCACATAAAATACTTGATAAATATGCTCTGGCTGAAGCTCTGAGAAAACAGAGAAGAAGTCGAAACTCAGCTGTGTAGTTTTCAAATTACTTCAAAATGTTTGACTTAATGGCCGTCGCTCAGATTGGCAGCAAACAGACGTCTGGGAGTTATATGGGAAAAAAGAAAACGCATTACTTGCAAAAAGAACTTCTTTTCAACTGAAATTATGCGTTAGCACAACGAATAAAGAAAATCTGACGATAGTTGATGGGTGAAGTTTAAATACTCTAGTAAGTAATTTTTTTATATTTTTAATGTATTTTATTAAAATGAAATTAATAAATAATTTTTTATTGATGTGAAACATCTTTAATTTCGGTACGGAAGATTTTAGTAGGAGTAAAATTTGATTTTAGAGTCACGTGACGCTGCAGCGCTAAGCTGACGTCATGCCTATTTTGTATTGTTGTTATAGCGGAGTGTGGAAGGTGGAAAGATGGGTGAAAGAAGGGTGAAAAAGGTGGATAGAGGAGGGAGAGTGGGGCCAAAGTGGTGGAAAGTGGGTGGAAAAAGGTGGAAAGTGATGGGTGGGAGAAACGTGGAGGGAAACTGGGGGTGACTCAACAGTGACTAATCAGTGACTTGACAGTGAATTAACACGGACTTAAAAGTGACTTATCAGTGTCTGGACAGTGACTTATTCGTCACTTGACAGTTATTTGACAGTGATTAATCAATAACTTGAAAGCGACTAAACAATGACTAAACAGTGACATGACAGTGATTAAGCAGTGACTTGACAGTGACTAATCGGTGACTTGACCGTGACTAAACAGTGACTTGACAGTGACTTAACAGTGAATTGACTGTGACTTAACGGTGACTTGACTGTGACTAATCAGTGACTTAGGTAAAAGGTAAAGGTAAAACTGGCTATACAGCTCCTCAACGGGGCCAAGCAGCTTCGCAAAGAGAAAGGGACTACAGTTTAACGGAGCCGAACGCAAGTTGGAAATTGCTTCATTAGTTACTTCAAGCTGGCGCCACTAGAAGGTGACCATGTGTAAAGCTAGTTTCTAAAAGAAAAACATTATGATGTACAGAGGCGGGATCGAACCCAGACCTCCGCCCATTAGTCCAGCAACTAACCACTGGACCAAGACCATAGTACAGGACTTGACTGTGACTAACCAGTGACTTGACTGTGACTATACAGTGACTAATCAATGACTTGAAAGTGAATAAACAATGACTAAACGGTGACTTGACTGTGATTAATCAGTGACTTAATAGTGAGCAAAGACTTTAAGTTAGACTTAGCAGTGACTAAAGAGTGACTTGACAGTGACTAAACAGTGAATTGACTGTGACTTAACGGTGACTTGACAGTTTTTTTGGCAGTGACTAAACAGTGACTCGACAGAATAACAGAAACTAAGGAAGAACGCAGAGCCAGTGATCTTGTTGTTGGTATTTTCACTCCTTGTTTTCTTCTTTTGAAAGATTGATATTGCTGATTTATAATCATTGAGAGAGCTTGTAATTTTGAAATTAAGCCCTTAAATTTAGCATCATGTTTCACATCAAAGCCTCGTAAGTGCTAACTACACTCACATCTTTTTTTTCTCGGCAGCGGTTTCCACACCCTATGCGCACAGCGCCCTTATGTAGTTGTTTGGCTCATAGTCTTATCCGCATCGCCAGACCCAACAGCAATATCAACAAAATTTATATGCCGAGCATAAACACGGCAATCACAACCGCTGCTTGCAGAATCAAGAAGCAGACTCCAGTGTCTCTTTTGCTTTTGCGGCAAAGGGAAAATAAGAGAAGACTTGCTAGCGAATTGGATATTCTAATAAAGCAAAGACAGATTGTAAGATCTAATGTACTTTCACACAGAACTAAAAATCGCATATGATACAATAAGCCTGAGTGGGGACTCAAAGCTAGCGCTCCCAGGAGATCGGAGTCCCCCAGATACCAATTTAAAAAGCATTCTGTGACAATACCCCCATGGTGAGGGACGAAGTCCACCTGACCTGATACGCAACTCCTCTCCTCTCCTACAAGGGGACCTTATAATATGGGCCTGATAAAATAGAAGAAACTAACTGAACCCGCCTTGATTTTGTCCGCGAACAGAATTTTAAGAAATTGTAGAAATTGTGTTCTTTTATCTTGTAGACAGTTTCGAGTTCACAGCTGGTAAAACTATATCAAAATTTTGCGTGTTAAATGCAGTGGCCTGTACACAATTTCAAGGCGCTCGAAAATTCTGGAATTATATATTAATGCTGAAACCTCTCCCGCACGACCACATAGTGAATTTCGAGTCTAGCGACATTTCCGTCCCGCTCCCATGTCTAGTAAATATTTGGAGATTGTGGATTTCACAGCAACATTAGCACTGCTTGCCCATAATTGGAAAGGTATAGATTCCTAAGTCTTTCCCAAAAATTATTATTATAATTAATTTTGGATAAAACTTCGATATAAGTCCCGTTTCGTTGAACCAAAAATTACGAACTGAATGTCAAAACAAATTGACCTCATGGCAGCCACACTTCAATTATAATTCAATTCAAATTGGCATTCAAGGGCTTTCCCCCTTTTTCCTTTTTTTAGTTTTCATACACTTCCCAAATTTTTTCTTAATGCGCGCCTGCCTAACTAAACGAAGGTATATGCCAAATCTTACATCCCTAGGATAAGCAGTTTTGGCTGTCCTTGATAATATGTCAGTCAGACGGGCCTACAGATTTATAAGTATAGGTTAACCGGCCCAAAACGGAAGAGCCGATCTACTGGTTTAAGCCATCGGTCCATCACGAAACAAAAAAAGGCTTAGTTTCAGAGGAGTTTGCATTTTTCTTAACGGACCAAAGGCCGATCTTCAGATCGACTTAAAATTATTTACATACGAATTGAAACACTTGTGAACTGCTTTGCAAGCAACATGCTTTTGAACAACTATCTTATTCACGCAATGCACTGTGACGAAAGTAAGTAAAGTCAATCTGAGAATAGGCCTTTATCCGGAAAACCTTTACCGGCATAAAAACTTTAAGACATTTTGATTTTTTCTTTCATTAACTTAATTTTAAAGAACATTCAGGTAGTTGATGTAGAACATTGTTGTTCAATAATGGTGGCTTGCGCGTGACAGCTTGCGTGATTCATCAACACTTAATACATATAATAACATAATATTAAATTTAAAATAGAACAGGCTAACAGAAATTCGCCAATTGCTTTCTTTCTTTCAGAAGTCATAATGATATTTATCGAAATTTTTCCAATCGTCAATATCTTCTTCATATTCCTCCTCCTCCTCATCATCACCCTCCATTCCTCCTTCCACGTCATTAATCTGCCTTTTTTCTCGATTTTGATGAGTTCTTGGCACACGGCAAGTTTCTATGCACTCTTCTTTGGTATAAAAACGATTTGGATTGCCACCACAGCCGCCGTAATAATAGTAAATGCAACGATTAGTCAAATAATCAAAGCCCCATACCTTGACCCAATCGGTGCAGGGACCTGGATTGGCCACATACAAACATTTGGCTAATAAATACAGAAAATAACATCATAATATTAGTTATTAAAGATTACACTTACGTTGTCGAATTATGACATTTTGTGGAATTATCGCATTGAGAGGCGCAATCAAACAGAACACAATTAAGAAATACATGATGAGAGCTTAAATTATTCTATTAGATTTGTATTTCTGTTGAGTTTTAGTCCAACGCTTACTAGAAGACAGTAGACAAGTTGAGAGGACTGTTCCTGCCTTTAGTTTAGACATAATTTTGTGGACTCGTGATTGTTAAATCTTGTGTACTAATTTCGGATACCACGGTTGACTTCCCAAAGATATGTCCAAGCCGGACCTGACCAAAATAAAATAGGTATAAAAACTCCAGCTTATGTTCTAGCCTTGGTGATTTTAAGAGTGACCAGGTCCGAATTGCCACCCCTATTAAAAATTACTCAGAAATTTGTGATAAACGGTTACTCTTTTTATTGTTTCGACTTTTGGGGTTGAAACACTATGCTTAGCCACTGCCAAAAGCTGATACCATGATTTTATTTGCTGCTCAAGGAGTTTCGGGAATGTTGTACAGTAATATACTACCATCAATTCTGAATGGGGTACGACCATATTTCTGCCAGATAATCGTAGAGATTTGAGGTAAACAAACCGGAAAGAGAGAATTGTTCTTTACCAACAGAATTTTTAATTAATTAAAACGTTAAATTAATTGTTGTATGAGAATCATTCAAAACTGTTATTTCTATGAACTTTACGAGCTGCATCGAAATGTGATTTTTTAATTTAAACTTCAATTGTTTTTCCAATCGAGAATTTTGTTCTTTCTGTAAGTTGGTAAAGCTCCATTTACACGACCTGATCACTCAGATGAGTTGTCATCTAATCTCATCTGATCAATTCAGGTTCGCTTTTACTCATGAATGAGAAGCTCAGATGAACCAGGTGCAGATGAAAAAATTCGTTCAGCGGAATCATCTGGTTCATATGAACATTGCGACGTTTTGTTTACTTTAAAGAAAATGACAAGCAAAATAAGAAGCGGAATGAATAAAGAAGCATTAAAAATTATAGTAGCCGTCCTATCAAGTAAAATCCATGATGAAAAAGTATGAAAGCGGAAAAGAATGTAAGAAAAAAAAAAAAAAAAACAAAAAAGAAAACACCGTAACTGGGGCCCGCGCCGAGAGAGGGAGGGGGGGGGGGGGTGGGGTGGGGGGGGGGGGTGGGGGGGGGGGGGGGGGGCGAAGTTAGGTTTAATAACAAAAAAAGGAAATTTTCCATAACATCCGAAAAGTAGGTTACATTATGTGAAGGAACAGGTAACAATTTTCTCCCAAAGGCCAAAAGTGTGCAGCACAAGTAAACCGCGTTAAGTCGATGTTATTAACATAGCTAAAACTAAAAGGTAATTAAAACCAGCACTACGATAGAAAGCAGCATTTCGCAACTCTGTAAATAGGTCAGCGCTGGATTAAATTGCTGGCCCTTCTTTTCCGTTTTGGCAGTCGTCAGTAAAGTTCACCACAGCGATCAAAATCCAAAAATTTATTATTGTGGAGCTCAAGTGAGAGAAAATTTCACCCCAAGGAAAAGATTTCGGCATCAAGCCAATACCTTTCAATAATATTAAAGGGCCAAGCTCAAGTAAGTGTGCTCAACAAATTTGGTTAAAATTGTCATATGTTGTCAGCGACTGACCATGTGTCTTCTTAACCTTTAGGTTTGGCCCTTACTAGGCGTTGACACCCTCTTGGCAACCCAATGTGTCCAAGCGGCTAGTGTACGCCTAGTGCCCACACGCACACCTTTGCGTTTCTGAGAGGAGCCAAGATCTGGCTGGGATCACTCCACATCGACTCAACAAACGCTCAGCGGCTCTCTTCCACGCCACACGTCCAGTGGTTGCTGTGTGTGTATAGTGCAGTGCATGCGTGAATTTTAAATCGTCTGTAGACGTCTGACGACTGGCCGAAATTTTTAGTGCTAAAGCGCAAGTGAAGTAGTGAAAAGACCTGTGAAAAATGGCCAGAAAATCGTCATAAAATTCTGACTTAATCTATCCACAAAGTCCAATTTTTTTCTAGTGTGCCATAACCTAAGCAGAAAATTTTTTTTGTCACGTCAGTAAATTAAAAGAAAAATTTTCGTATAGACTGGATAATACCCTTGAAAGAATATGAAGAGTTCAACCCAAAAATCCATATTAAAAAAAAACTTGTTTATATATTTTTTTGGAAAAGATAAATTTTTGGCAAAAGTGAAATTATATTTTTAGATAAAGATCGAATATGGCAAATCAATAAGTGAACTATAATCAGCTCATGCAAGTGACCCAATGTCCATCTCTCTACGTACCCTTTTTGTGTTTTTCTTTTGCAGTCAATGATAGAAAAATTAATTTAATTTCTGTCCGTCGTGTATGCCTTAACCTCTAACCAAAAAGTGCTTATCAAATGTGTGATACCCTTGCCGTTAATGAACTAATTAAATATATTTTTGCAACCAACAACTAAATGCATACACGCCAACATCAACACAACATTGAGAGCGCTTTCAACGTTAACCAATTGTGGGAAGTGATCGGCTTCGGTCGTTATAAATCGTTAACAAATTATTCTTAAATTGGCAAATCATGAAACATATCAGCACTATGCGTTGACCTGTCCACCTTGTGCTGTGCTTTCACTCTTTGTCGCTGCTTATGCAGCTTAATGATAAAGAATTCTTTATTGCCTTTAATGATCATTAACCCGACACGTTGGTTTTGCAGAAAATAATTTTTGTTTTGTTTTGATCGACACCTTTAGTGTTTGACTAGATGATCATTAATAATTTAAAATAGATAAAATCTCCGCCTTTATGAAGTTAAAACCCTTGTGTCTTAACTCCGTTTGCTTTGCCTGGTTCAGTTTATGATCTTTAATGTTCTTAAATAATCTATTTGCCAACGACTTATTTTCTGAGTATCTCCAAATAAGTTTGTATCTACTTAATTATAATGAAGCTAATTATACCTATACACTTAAACTATGTTAATCTGTTGTTTTATTACCCTTCTCTCTAGCCGTAATCGTGTTTCGTAGGTATATTTGTAATAAATGGATTATAATGCTTGCTAAATTATCTTCTATTTTGTGGAGCCATGCATCAACTAAAAATGTAGGGATTTAAATCGAGGTGTGTTCTAGGGATCACCGACCTGCGATGGGTCTTGCGGCATTGGGATCACGGTAGGGTGGGCAAGTTGCTGTCTCCTCGACACCTGGACAGCACTCCCTTATTCCTCCTCAACAATTTTAAAAATTCCCTTTTCTCAATCTACCCGTCTATCTATTAACAATTTATTACGAATTTCTGATAACTATTATTTATCGTCAGCCAGATACGATATTTTGAGCCGGAACCAGCGTGCTTCATTCGTGGCTACACCCAACATCAGCTGTCAGATGAATATCCTTGGTTGTATGTTACACTGCAGAAGGGATTCAAAAAAAAAAAAAACAGTGTTTATCGTCACCAAATATGGCAATGCCAGGTCACTGCAATTAGGTCACACTGTAATTCGATAGATGCCACTTAGCTGAGTGTTCAGGCCAAATAGAACCGGTTCTATTTCGCTCATCTGAGCAGCTTTACGTCTACTCAGACGTTTTTTTACACGTTTTGACAGCAAATCAAACGGAAACTCAGCTGAGTGATCAGGTTGTGTAAATAGAGCTTAACACTGTTTGGTTATTCCGGCTCAAGGTCATCCGTCCCATCCAAGGAATGAAAAACGGTGGATTCTTTGTTTCCCAATATATTTCGAGCCCACATCGGGGTCCGTCTTCAGGGGGCTAATAAACAACATTGAACAGATATAAATAACAAGATTTTAGCTAACGAAAAGTGAACAACATTCGAACCTATACATACATTGATACGGGACAAGAAACAAGTGCTCGCCTCGGAGTTTGATGTAAAACTAATTAATCCTAATGTTTGTTTTGGTCAAGTAAGTGTCTATATATGTGTGCGCAGTTCTCTGTGTCCGATTTAAAGTTCAGCCTAATATTTGTTGGTGTATTAATTATATACAACATCTCCAGAGTAAAACGCTTGTTGTAGTTACGCTCTTGCTGTAGAATACTTGTGGCATCAAAATCAGGAGAATGTCCGCTCTCTGCACAATGGGCCGCAAGTGCTGTTTTTTGTGTGTTAATCTCGTTTCGTCTTTTGATATCTGACCTGTGTCCAGATATTCTCGTCTTAAGTTTTGATTTTGTCGTTCCAACATATATTTTGTCACATATGTTGGTCCCGTCTCCAGCGCATGGTATTTGATATATTAGATTATTCTTGTCCATCTTTGCAACATGACTCTTCATATTGCTAAACAGAGCAGCCATGGTGAATGTTGGCTTGTGGGCTATTGCGATTTGATCCCTGTCGTATAGGTCAGCTTTGGCTAGTCTTTCCGAGTACTGGGGAATATATGTCACTGATTTATATGTTTTGGTCTGTTCAGCTCGTGTTGTTGTGGATTCTTTTCCGATACCTTTGATGATGGACTTAATGATCTTGTGGGGAAAGTCATTCTTGGTCAGTATATTTTTAATTTTGACTAAATTCTCAGTGTGGAAAATTTTATCGCTGGTATCTAGTATTCGCTTAGCAAGATTTCTTGCTGTGTTGATTACCATGTTTTTTGGATGTTTAGAATGGTAATTTAAAATCCGTCCTGATGCTGTAGGTTTTTGATACCAGTTAACTTTTAGCGTGTTGTCAATCCTGTGCACTGCTGCGTCTAAAAATGGTAGTTTGTTGTCAGCTTCTAATTCTATTGTAAATTGTATGTCCTTGTGATATGAATTTAGCACCTGTAGAGTTGTTTGGATGTCCTCTTCTCTGACTATCGCAAAGAGATCGTCAACATATTTGGTCAAGAGTCTGGTGGTTTTAACTCTTTTTAGGACTTCTTCCATGACTATATCTGCTATAATTGGTGAGGCTGGAGATCCCATGGGGAGACCTTTTAGCTGGACATACAGTTCTTCTTCAAACTTGAAATATCGGTTCTCGTTAATACAAAAAGTTAACGCTTCCAGAAATAGTTTTTTTTTTGGCATATTCGTGTGGTTCTTTATCAATTCCCATTTGTCACGAATTACGTCAATTGCCAGGTCAGTGGGGATACTAGGGAATAGTGATATCACGTCGAAGGAAATAAGTTTCTCATCGTCAAAAATGTGGGAGTCATTTATCCTTGTCTTAAATTCTGTTGCGTTCTTTACGTTGAATGTGGAGTCTATCGTCAAGTTTTTTAAAATTTCTGACATATATTTACATAGATGGTACGAAGGAGAATTAATCATTGAACAGATAGGTCGGAGAGGAGTGTCTTTTTTATGGATTTTTGGTAATCCATAGATCCTCGGTGGGAGTGCCGTGCTTGTCATAAGTCTGTTTCTTTCGCTCCTTGAAATCAGATCTAGTTTGAAAAATTTGTCTACGATGTCATTGTTTTTCGTTTGTAATTTTGAGGTTGGGTCTTTCCTTATAATCCTATATGTCGATAGATCGTCTAATATGCTTTTCATTTTGTCCTTATAATCTTTCTTTTCCATGGCGACTGTTACATTTCCCTTATCCGCATTTAAAATAATTACGTCTTTATTTTCTCTTAGAAATTTCCTGGTCTGACCCACTGTATCTAATATTGCTTGGTCCATTGCGCTCTTCGTGTTTTTTGTTGTGCAGTCTTTGATGAGCAATGACAACTTCGTTCTCGCGGACTCTTGTTTCTCCTTGCTCCTAACTGTCTGCACTAATTCCTCTCCATCAGCTATGCATTTAAAGAGAGGAAATTGGGTTTTACATAGAGGCAACGCGAACTTTGGACCCTTTGCAAGAAGTGCTTGAACGTTTGGCGGGAATTCCGTTGTTATTGTGTTCTCAAACCACTCAGTTTCGAAAATATTAGAAAATTCACCGTTCGATTTGATCACAGATAAACTTCGGTCGAGCCGAAGTTAGTTTTCCTTTATTATACTGTACAATTTTACAAGCAAACTTAATTTTGGAAATGTAAATTATTATACGCTTGAAAAGTGTACAGGGTTGCCCATATTCGACGGACCCATCTGGCAACGCCATAACTTTTGACAGAGATGTCAGATCGCTTAATGACATACCGCGTTTGAAGCGTCAGTCCAAGCAGATTTTTACCATGGAACAATACACGCCACGCGAGCGCTCTGAAATAGTTGAAATTTACATTCAACAGAACAAGTCAATTGTGAAAACTCAACGTGCTTTTAAAAATTAAAAATTAAGCCCATTTCACATTGAATGGGACCGTAAATAAGCAAAATTGCCGTATTTACGCCACTGAAAATCCTGAGGAGATTCAAGAAGTGCCTCTTCATGACGAAAAAGTCACAGTTTGGTGCGGCGTTAGTGCGAAAACGGTCATTGGGCCGTTTTTCTTCCAAAATGAAAATGGCCATGCTGTTACCATCAACCAGGAGCGTTATCGCGACATGATGACCAATTTTGTGATGCCAATTATTCGTCGAAAGCGTATGAGGCAGTTCTGGTTTCAACAAGACGGCGCTCCACCGCACACAAGTCGCATAACAATCGATTTTCTGAAGAAATTGTTTCCGGGCCGTTTGATGTCGAAAAGTGGTGATTTGGACTGGCCACCGCGTTCGCCCGATTTGACGCCGCCTGACTTCTTCTTGTGGGGATATTTGAAGTCAAAGGTTTACGTTAACAAGCCAAGGACCGTAGAAGAGCTCAAGGACAACATTCGTGAAGAAATAGCCGCTATTCCGGCCGAAATGTTGGCGAAATCGATGGAAAATGCTGCAAAAAGGGCACAATACGCCATCAACGCCAGAGGCGGCCATTTGAGAGATATCATATTCAAAAATTGATGTAAACAAATCTACTTGGAACAAATTAAATGATTAAGATTGCCAACCGCCAAATTATTATTTTTTTCTTTGATTTTTTTAAAAAAAACATGGGTCCGTCGAATATGGGCAACCCTGTATTACAATTTTGCCCAGAGTTTGCAACGCATAGATCACATAATTTTCATCCGATCAGTTTCGAACTCATTTTTATTGCAATCTTCCTTAAAATTTACCTTCTTGGGTGGAAAACACATGGTTATGGGTTTAGTTTAAGATCGATTAGCTCCATGCTCATTTTCGAAGCTTCACGTACAAAAATGTGGAAAACGTGACTTTCAAATTTAAAAATCTACCCCCAAATCAGAAAAATTTGCGTAAAACTGTTGTATGAATCTCTTTTATTCTTCATTCGACTATCGCCAAACTTATTTTCATTGCTTTACATAACAAAATATGACCAACGTGATTTTCAATTCTTGGAAAATCAGGAAAATTTTGTAGTTTTCATTCGACTTAATACAAATCGACACAGCTCCAAATTGAAAATCCATATAGTGGGTGATTTTTAAATGCATAGAAATTTTAGAAATCTTTATTTGAATCGATAGTACAGTCCATATAATTTAATGTTTGAAGATTATTTCATGCAAATGTTGACCGTGACTGCGCCTCAAATGGTCCATCCGCTTAGTCCAATTTTGGCATACTCTTTCCAACATTTCGGCCGGTATCTCCCGAATAAATGCTTTAATGTTGACTTCCAATTCGTCAATTGAAGCGGGCTTGTCTGTATAGACATGAGCTTTAACATAGCCCCAAAAAAATAGTCTAAAGGCGTTAAATCGCACGATCTAGGCGGCCAATTGACCGGTCCCGAACGTGAAATAAAATGTTCACCGAACTCGCCTCTCAATAAGTCCATTGTTGCGCGTGCTGTGTGGCATGTGGCACCGTCTTGTTGAAACCACATGTCATGCAAGTCAAGCTCTTGCCTTTTGGGCAAAAAAAAGTTGAATATCATCTCACGGTAGCGCTCACCATTCACAGTTACGTTACGATTTGCATCATCTTTGAAGAAGTACGGTCCAATGATGCCACCAGCCCATAAACCGCACCAAACTGTGACTTTTTCTGGATGCATTGGTAGCTTTTGCAATGCTTCTGCCTGATATTCACTCCAAAATTGACAATTCTGCTTATTTACGTACCCTTTGAGCCAAAAATGAACTTCGTCGCTGAACACAATTTTTCGGTAAAAAGTGAATCTTCGACCAACTTACCAAGAGCCCATTTACCAAAAATTCTACACTGCGGTAGGTCGTTTGGCTTCAGTTCTTGCACCAGCTGTATTTTGAAAGGCTTCACACCTAAATCCTTCCGCAAAATTTTCCACGTTGTTGAGTAACAGAGGCCCAATTGCTGCGAACGGCGACGAATCGATAATTGATGGTCATCATTAACACTGGCCGATACAGCTGCGATATTTTCTTCAGTTCGCACTCTACGTAAGCGTGTTGGTGGTTTAATGTCCAACAATGTAAATTTGGTGCGAAATTTAGTCACAATAGCCCGAATAGCCGCTTCAGTGGGTCGATTAAACTGACCATAAAATGGAAGAAGCGCGCGATGAACTTTCTTAATAGAGCACGCAGTTTGATAAAAAATTCAATAATTTGCTAGCGTTGTTCGTTTGTAAGACGATTCATGGTTAAATTAGAGACCAAACTGAACATGTTTGACAGTGAAACAAAACACGAAACGTGCGTGAGCTGTTTAAACCAGTGTTGCCAAAAGATAATTTTATATGGGTTTTTGCGACCTGTTTTTTGTCAAACTTTTTGTATCTGGCTGGCTTGAGGTCGGTGGAGAGTTACAATTCAATGTAATCAACACAAGATAATAGCTAAAAAATCACCCTTTATAAAGTGTTTTTTTTTTTTTTATGGAAATTCATTCACCTGCGTGGTGGGGTAACTTTTAAATTTTCGCCCAATTAGCTTAAAACTCATTTTCAAACTTACTTATATATAATTTTATAAAAAATTAATATATATATAAAACTCCGATTATAGAAGCTAAAACCATAATAATATAACATAATAAATATTTTTATTGTTGATTTAACAGAGTCAGTTATGTAAACTGTACTCCTTGGTGGAACAAACTCCGTTATAAATAGTGTAATGCCCTCAAAAGTACGTTAAGCCAATGCTATGCCAGCAATGCCACAATTCCCCGCTTCCATATCTCACTCTTTTTCCCTGTGTCTCTGCTATTTTTTCTCTCTTTTACTTTTTCTTCTCCAAGTATGTGAGTAAAACGCACTTATAACTCTCATAGTACTTCATCATTTTTATTGCCAGGAGCAAGGACTTGAACAAAAAGGAACTTTTTGCCATATTTGACTAACGATTTGATGACGTTGATGGCGCTTTGAAATGCAACAAAAAGAACTTGCATATTTCACACACAAAAGTGCAGCCACAGCTCAAGCGGAAACGGAAATGAGAACCATAATGTACAATAAAGTCATAAGTTACACCAAAATGTCGCCTATCACTTTAAAGCGAGTTCTCCGACTGACAGCAAAATCAATTTAATTTCATTTGTAAAGCGATTTTCACTTAAAATGTGATTACGCAAATTTTCAATTTGAAAACGATAACGTAAATTGGCAGAGGAGTGAGCGGAGGGGGAATGTTGGAGGCTAAGCCTCTCCAGAGACCCGAAAAGGAAGCCATTTGAAAATTGTTGTACATGAAGTAGAGATAAGCTTACGCGTTTGTCTTGCGGGTATTAACTGTCTTTATATAATTTTTTATGAAGTGCAAGGTTTGGGGGAGGCGCAAAATGTTAGCAAAAATGTTATCGAAATGTATTTAAATTATAAAATGAGTTTAAATGTTCTGCCTTTGAGCACGCAATAGCTTTTGTGAAATACAAAAAAAACTGGTATCTTCAAGATGAAAAATAGAGGGAAGCTAACTTCGGCTCGACCGAAGTTTATATACCCTTGGAGCATGATATATTTCTGCCAGTTTTTATATGGCAGCTGTACGATATATTCATCCGATTTTGATCAAATCCTCTAAAATTGTGTTGAGACAGATAATATTTATAACTGAAGTGTACAAACACGCTACCATTGACAATAAAAAAGTTTTTCTCACTAAAACAATTTTTTCGACCGATCATTCCTATGGCAGCTATATGCTATAGTCATCCGATTTGGATCAGACTTGACAGAATTTTGTGTTAGCATATCATATTGATCAGTAACGAGTTTGGGAGCGATAGCAGTGAAAACAAAAAGTTTTTCATACTAAAACTTTTTTTTCAGATCTATCTTTTTGTATGGCAGCTATACTATATAGTTGTCGGATTTCAATAAATCTCGTGGAAATTATGTGAAATCATAGAAAACTTATAAATACGAGGGTTGGGAGCGATAGCATTGAAAACAAAAAAGTTTTTCTCACTAAAACTACTTTTTCAACCGATCGTTCCTATGGCAGCTATCATAGTCATCCGATCCGGCCGGTTCCGACAAATGTGCAGCGTATTTATACCAAAAGACTTCGTGCAAAGTTTGGTTGAGATAGCTTTAAAACTGACGGAGGAGATAGCATAGAAACAGACGGACAGACGGAGGACGGACGGACGGACGGACGGACAGACGGACATGGCTATATCAACTCAGCTCGTCATGCTGATCAAGAATATATATACTTTATGTGGTCGGAAATGCTTCCTTCTATGCGTTACAAACATCCGGACAATTTTAATATACCCTCTCCAAGGGTATAAAAGAAAAGATTAATCGTAGCACAAGAAATTCATAAACAAATGAATGTCGAAATAGGGAGTTAAACTAATTTTTTCAATACTACAATATTTGCAAAGTAAACTATTTTGTAAATAATGTTCTATTATTAAGAAAACATTTCTTATTCAATTGTTGAAACTTGCTGACGAGACTATGGCCGTGTTCACCAGCACAAATCGATGACGAAAAAATCGATGGATCTAGTTCAATTGTTGAAGTAAACGAATGTAAAGTGCAATTATGATTGCTAATTTTTGTGATTTTGATTAAAATCAAAACTATAGGATTCACTCATACCATTTTTACCCTAAAGTTTCATCAAAGCGTTCAACAAGAGCAAATTTCCTTTTTCATGGATGATTTTTGATGTTTGATGTATGCTGGTGAACAAGGCCTAACTACTTGAAAACAATTGCTGGATCAAATGCCTCCGCTATTTTGATCTTTCAGTTTTCTACCTAGACTGCTGAGCAAATGGGAGAGATTTGTCAGAAAAATTCGATTTCTGGAATTGCGATGGGGGTATTGTGAAAGTCCGTTTCAGAGCCTATTTGTAATCAGTATATCAGACAGTTATGGAAACAGTTTTAAATCTATCGGCCGTGTTCTAAAAACCTCTTACAACCCGAAAGCAACCCAAAAGCAATTGTCGGTGTTCCTGAAACCTCTTTTGGTTGTTTTCAAATGTTGCAAATTTTGTGGCGACATTTGGCCAATGCTTTGTCATAAAAAGACTTAAGTCAAATATAATAATGAGGAACTAAACTTGAATGCTTAACTGATCGAATTGCATTAATATCGTTAAAGATTTGATGAGTTTTAAGTAATAAAAATTAATTTTAAAATGTTGTCCACCAAAACAGCAGCAGAAAGCAACAATGAGCAAACCTGCCAACTTATTCCAATTATGACAATTACATTTTCGGAGTCTTAATTTTCTTATCAAAATTAAAAGCTTATAGGTTTAACGAAGTATAAATTTAATGAAATTTATAAATTGTGTGGATAAATTAGCAGTTTAAAAAAACATGATTTAAGTGGTTATATTAATGAATTATCGAAAAAAACCTATCGATAATCTCTGTTTTGTGAGAACGTCAAATTAAGAAGAAGAAGACTAGTGTGACTAGCTGTGAAAAATGTAAGTACGCTTTTAAAATATATTTTTGTCTTTAAAATTAAAAATTGTTTTATAGGGGAAAGCATAGAACTCCGGAGCAAAAGGTTTCACCAAAGGCGATAGAGTGGCAGTGGCGAAGGCTTGGGAAGACCTACATGCTGATTTGAATAGCATTGGCCCGCCAGAAAAAACACTTGAAGAGTGGCGCCGGGTACGTACATTAAAAGTACATTTTTTTCAAAGAAAATAATTTCATAATAATCCTCCTCAGATTTGGAAAGACTGGAAGATGCGCATCCGTCCGAAATTTCCAAAAATAAAAAATAGACCATCTTCACCCAAGTCCTCGACAGACAGCCAGGATCCGGTTTCTGGAGAGTTTGGTTAGTCCAATATAATCAAAAATATTCTAATTTCTTAAATATTTATTTTTTGAATTAGAGAGCGAGTCCCGAGACACACCATCGAAAAGGCGTAAGGTGGCCACCAACAATGTGAGCTCGAGATCTTCGGATGCCGCTCCAAGCACTTCATCTTCAGGTGTTCTCAGTGGCAATAATGCCCCATTGGCTGCTCTCATTGCTGAACAAAACACCATGTTTCAAGACATGGTGAAGGAGCTCCGACAACTCAACAGCCAAACAAGTCTGGAACGGAAGCTGTATTAGCAATGGGAGCACAGCTCAGTGGATTGATGGAGCAACAACTAGAAAAACGCCGAAAACTTAATTCTATAATGGAAAAATTTGTCTCAAAAATGGAATAAAAATAGAAACAAGTATTTATTTAGCACAATGCGATTGTGACCTTATTGATTATCAATCGTGGAACTTATTAGCAGGCTCTAGGTGAATAAGCTGGGATTTTGTTTATAAGTTTTCGAAAACCATAGTAATTATTTAGTTAAACTAGATTCTTATCTTATTCTATGCAAGTTTAAGGCAATTTCATCGCGAATTCTACATTGGCTTTCGCACACCACTTCGGCATTGACATTGCCCTACTCATCATGAGATCGATTATAATTTTGATCGTCGACTTGATCTTCACAGTCAAAATTTTGGATATTCCGCTCACGGCAAAAATATTGTGCAAGGCACAGCACACATTCACAATTTTTGAAACTTTTGTTTTTTGGGTTGAACGTTTGGGTTGGTTTTTTTTTTTAGATAATTTTGTTTTATCGAGACAACTTAAAAATTTAAGGGCGCGCACACATGTATGAATATGAATGCGGCGAACTAAGGCTGATCTTAACATATTACTCCGCTCTGATCATGCTAGCTATATTTTAAAATCTTAAAACACAATGATAGTTTTTACAAAGCTTTAATACATTCGAATTTTGAAGCAATCTTTAAATACCCAGAACAGAATCAATGAAGTCGTGTACCGTTGATATTTGTTACTTTCATTATTTTCTTGCTACTTGGAAGATTCGAATTTCATTACAAGAGAAGTGGTGCAGAATCATTCAGCTTTTATTATTAGTTCCTTTTGAGACAACAACATTTTAATAAGCTTGAATCCAGAATCAGATGTTAGAAATTGGGATTGAATTACAATGAGAGAACATTTTCTAAGCACTATCTAAATATGTACGAATATTAAGGCTTACAAAAACCTGTATGAGTTCATTTACGTATATTGGATTTATAGATTCTAGCACAAATTTAGTAGAAACATATTTTTGAACCGAGCCCTTTTCGACTTTTTTACTCCGGTTCGGGTTCAGGTTCGGCTGGAAAATTTATTCTGCTCGGTTCAGGTTCGGTTCGGGCTTCCCAAAATGACGGAGACTCGCTCGCGGTTCAACTCGAACGATTTTCCCCTACTTTAAAACGCCAATTGTGCGCTCACTGATGAAACTGATGTCCTGGGGATATCGGTCTCAATTATGCTAAAAGTCATAACAAAGGTATCTTTGTCCAAACGATAGTTATACAGCTTTTCTGAGGTTCCTGCGACGAATTTTCTCTATCGCCAAAGTCCTTCTTCTAGCAACATCCAAAGCTATCAATGCAGCCACTGGCATTTTTAATTGTACATTTCTTATAAATATTTACAGTTATAATTTCCACTCTCATTTACACAAACAGGGTTGTCAACAAATTCTAATTATTTCGCGGCCCAATTTATTTAAAATTTTTTCCGATGTAATTGAGTTTTAATGCTACATATTCATTTAAGTTTAATAATTTAGTGCATCTCATACGACAAACTTTAATCATTTTGTTTGAAACTATAAAAAAATTTCTAGCAAACAATTATTTAAATTATTTTGAAGCCGACAACCCTGTCGTGGCAGCCACATTGAAATTACTACCAGTCAGCTGACTTTTGCCATTCTCTTCATGCGACTCCGAAACTGACTCCGAAAAATGAAATCTCCGACATTTGTGGAACACCGACATTTGAATTGGTTGTTTTCAAAAACAACTAACCCCTAAATCTCTAGAGATTTCTGGAACACATCGGTATGTTAAATTTGAAACCGTGCTTCCTTGATCAGAACTCGTTACCTTAATTGTAGCACACTTTTAGGCAGCACTTAAAATAATTTTCCAGCGCGTGTTTAAGTATTTGTCTAGACAAACGTTGCTCTAACAAAACAGTTGGCAAACAAACGCAAATTAAAAGCCATGCATAAAACCAGAGAGACAGGGAGAGGGTGTTCGAAAAACTGACCAACCCCAAAAGGCAAATTGTTAGCACGTGGACCCATGGAAATGCACATAAAAATACAAAACCAATTTCAAAACATTTTTAGAGGGCGGCACGCAAACCAAATTAAAGCCATCGTCATGCATGTGGCAAACTTTTTTCTTCCTTTTTTTGGCGCCCAAATGGCGGACATGAAGGCGCCACCAATGTCAGGCCATTAAAGTTTAGTGGACGAGTTTTGCATGCCACGCCAAGTGCAGTAGACAGACTCCCACTCGCCCCCAAACAAACGGTTAAAGCTTAAGTTTTCCTTGAGCTCATCAAGACGGAAAAAGTTTTCCCCTAGCGATAAATCAAATTTTTGTTGCTTGTTAACTCGTTCGTTTAAATTAAGTTGAACATTAAGAAAGGGCGAGGCCAAGAAGAGCGCTAAAATTTTATGTAATTTGGAGAGTTTTCTACAAATGGAGGACGTGCTGGATAAGGAAGGCGAAAATGAAGCTAATGAACATTTTTTGGTCGCGATGAAGGTGAAAGAGTTGGCAGCATTTAGGCTAATTTCAGTAGCAAGAGCTATTAGGTGAAGGAAACAACCAGAAACTGAAAGTTTCGGTTAATAAAAGGTAAGCTTAAAACGATCTATACTGACAAGTGAGACGGTCGATCAAGCCTGAATGTATCTGCGAAAATAAATACTTATATGTGTGAATTTTTCTGCTGCAGTAGCATTAAAAACCAGCGCTGCCGCTGTTAACATTCTTTTGCTCATAACTTGACAATAGAACTGCGCACAACATCGATGCGTTTAGCGATGTATCGATGATTTGAAAAATTGCAATTATCGATATTTATTTTCCAACATCGATATTTTTACCTTTCTTTTATATCTTAAAGCATCTGTAAAAGAAGCGAAGAAATTGCGAAAGAGTTTAGTTCAATTTATAATATTTTAAAACAACGCACGTTCAACAAAACAGACGCACGTTTATCCCTGACAGCAGATGCTCTTTAAAATCCACCATAGTGAAGGGTCGGTTGTTCACAAACAAAATCAGACCAATCTCACTGGATCTCCATAGAAATACAAATATTGTTCTGATAATTTACCTAAGCAAGAGTTGCTACGCCTCCTTTAGAATGTTAAGAACAGAACGAAGAAGTGAAGCTAACTTGAGAATTACCATCTATCTAATCTTTATCCAGCGAAATTCGTGATTTTTTGACCTTTCGATCTTCATTTCCCGTTTTCATGATAATCTAAAATCATTCATCTAAAATCAAATCAGAAATTTTGCATATTTCTAATATTTATCTCTAATTTCTAATAATTTAATCTAAACTTTATCATAATCTGAACTCATTATTCAATTATCGTAAATACTCAAAGGAAAATTTGGATAATTTCGCGGTTTTTGATATTTCGAGGATTTCAAATTGATACTAACGTGTATCAGGTTGACACTTTATTGTATTAATTTTTAATTATCAATTTGACACTAGGTCTTATTAATTTAATAATACAACTATCAAACTTTTTTGTTTCATTTTGATACTAGCTTTTATTAATTTAATATTTTTTCTTATCTTTGTACTATAAATTCAGTTCATTATAATCTGCCATTAAAATAAAAAAAAAAAAATTTTATAAAAAATTTTGTTATTTCAAACTCTATCAAATTAATTTATTTACACTATTAAAGTGAATTCGTCAAGTGTGGACACCACTCTAAGTGGAAAACATTTGTCTCTCCTCGTGTCCATGCGAATGTTGCTTAACCAGAAGTCACCATATTGGTATGCCTCTTGCTCGAACCCCAACTTCAGAGTTTCCCAGCCATAGACCTTGGGGCACGAACATACTCCCTGTGTGTTAGAGGGAGACATAGTCACATTTTCGCGCTCTCTTCTGGGGGAACCCTGCCGTACTTGTAGCAGTTTACGCCTTCAGAGACCTTGAGCAAAAACGCGTAAAACTCCTGTTCTGCAGCTTTCTTGGTCTCGCACCTCTCTCATTGTACGTTGTCGTGCAAAGCGCTAAAAAGGTCACAGCAGCATTCTGGCTTGTTGTGTGTCCTGTCTAAGGAGAGTTACATTTGTTATTTACATATATTTTCAAAAACAAATCCATTTATTTATCTTCATGTCGTGGGGAGAGGGTTTTCTATATACTTTACTTTTAACTTATAACACATTTATTTCAGGGTGAAATAACAGTTATAGGGAAAAAAAACTTATAAAAATTTATTTAAAATTTAAGGACCTATATGACCGGGGAGGCACCAGAATTAATTTTTTTGGATCAGCTATTTAAAATGGCCATAAATTTATATATCCAATTTTTATCGAAAAAATTATTTTTAATTTATATTTTTTTAATTTTTATTTAAAAATTTTTTTGAAAAAAATTATTTTTTAATTTTAAAATAAAAATTTAATTTAATTTTAATTTTTATTTTTAATTTTTAAATTTATTTTATTATTTACATGCTTCAGGTCCGTATAGATATGTATATACATACATAGTGACCCAAAAGATCACATATATGTAAAAATATTTGTAATTGGGTGCTTGGTTTAAAAGTTATTTGAGTTTAATTTTTATTTTAATTTTTATAATAAAAATTGTTTGACAATTTTATTTTTAATTTTTATGAATAAAAATTGTTTGATAATTTTTATTTTAAAAATTAAAAATTGTTTGATAATTTTTATTTTAAAAATTAAAATTTTTTAAAAAAATTTTATAATAAAATTAAAAAAATTAAATTAATAATATTTTTTTTCAAAAAAATTTCAAAATAACTCTTATTTTGTAAATTTTATAAAAAAAAATTATAAAAATTACCGAGTCCCAGATTTATTTACCAAAAAAGTAAAATCACTAAATGTGACATGTCAAGCATCGCCAGCTGCGACGTTGGGCATGCTTCGTTTTACAATTCATACATTCTTCGAATTTTCGAAATAAAAAAAAAATTGTTTAGTTTCAAATTAATACTTCTGCGCATCAAATAAATATTCGAAGTTTCAATCTAATATTTTCTAGGTTTGCGTTGATACAAAAAAATTGATACTAGTTTCAGTTTCGATTTGAGACAACGTGTATCAGAGTGATATTTGATACAAATTTTTCTGGGTGTAGTATTTCCGTCTATCAAAACTGTATAATTCAATTTCAAAACTGTGTGATTTTCTTGACCATTTGATCAATTGCACCTATTTACCCATCTTTATGATAATCTTAACTCAAATGAGAATTTGTGAAATTTCGCGTATTTTTGGCCCGTAATTTGCAAATTTTAAACCATCGGACCTACACCATCTATTTACCAGCTCCTGCATTGTTAACTAAAAATTACAATAAAAGCTATTAAACATCTAAAACAGTTATAAACTATCTGTGTCCCAAGTTTCATCCGAATCCTTTCAGCCATTTTTGCGAGAAAGCGCTTTCATAAATACCCTTATAATAACTTGACAAATTTCGCGGTTATTTGGACTATTCACAGACTTGAGATATACAGGGTTTGCCCGGAAAGTAATAGGACTGATTTTCTTCCTCCGCAACTGTACTTTGTGGGCGTACCTAGCTAACGAACGAGCGGCTGGTCAGTTGTCTCCGGGCACCTGGAGAGTCAGGACAGGCATTTTCGCGCGACGTGTTTCTGTGAGTGGTGCAAGCCGGCAATAGATACGCGATTAAATTCTGTGTCAAACTCAGTAAATCTGCGACAGAGAAGTTTGATATGATCAGGCAGGCTTACCCAGATGTTGCTTTAGCAAGAAGGCGTGTGTTTCGGTGGCACCAGGCCTTTTTGGAGGGCTGGGAAGAGGTCGCCGATGAAGGCCGTGCTGAAAGACCTTCGACAAACACCGACAATGTGACTCGTGTGCGCAAAGTTTTGAACTCAGACCGTCGACTAAGTATTCGTTTAATTGCCCAGATGTAAAATTTAACAAAAACTCTGTGGTTCATGACATTGTGACGGAGCATTTGAACATGAGCAAAGTGTGCGCGAAGATGGTCCCAAAATTGAACTTGAAAAGTGACTTCTTGTAAACAGCCAAGGCCGGCATCCCAACGCTTCCGCAGCTGCCCTTCAGCCCATTTGGTCCCCCCACGGACTTCTTTGTTTCCTCGCCTGAAAAGGCCGATGAAAGGCAAGTATTTTGAGACGACAGAGGGGATACAAGCAGCATGCACCGTGGCTCTCAAGGCTGTTCCGGAGAATGCCTTCCGTGACCCCTTCAATGCTAGAAAATCGTGCGCAACGCTACATCGACGCAGAAGGAGCCTATTTTGATATTTTTAAAGAAATGTTGTGATTGGCGCAAAAATTTTTTAAATCGACTCACTTCGGACAAACCCTGTATTGGTAGTTCAATGCCTTACCATCCTTCTACCTTGAATACATTTACTTTTTTCACCCAGTAGTCAAAGCGATAAATGCTATGACTTATATTTATACAATGTAATTTTTAGACTTTTCCAACGCTTTTGCAATCAAAAGCGTTGCTCGGCGATAATTTTTTTTTTTAAAATTTAAAGTGACATTTCCGCTTTATCGATATTTCCACTTTAATTTACCCCCGAAAATTCTTTATTTTAGGGCCAACAACTTGAATGGTTTTACACCTACAGGTCAACAGCCATTTGTCACATTGGCACACACTGTTCAGGGAATCGGAGGGCCATCTAATCACATACATCGCACCAGTCCCTAGGCTCACCCAAGCTGCTTGTTATTGTCATTGTTATCAACGCTGTCAGTGCAACAAAATGCTCAAAACAACATCAACCCATAAAACCCACAACAACGACAACTACGTACAATGGTCCTCTGCTTGTCTCATGTGGGCATATGTTAAACATTTTGACACTTTTGCGCACAGTTGAACTGCCTTCCTCACCCGCCCAAACTTTGACAATCAAATGGTGGCTGATGAGGGTTCAGGTTGACTTCCGCCTAAAACAGGGCAAATTTAAAAATCAGCAACCCACTGAAAATTTGTGACAATTTGCCACTAAACCATAATCAACGACTAACACAGAATTTAGTTACAGTTACGTTTCGGGGTGGCGGCGAGGGGGCGGAACGGCCAGCGATAAACCACTTTAGTGGTTGCCACTACTGAGCTTTGCTGTGGTGACCATTCGATGAAAATTGGATATGTGGAAAGCGGACAGCGAGTTATATTGAAACTTAATTAAGTGCACGAACTGGACCCTCGGGTTACATTTGAGGAATAGTGAGCGAAAATGTTGTTTAGTGTGGTTAGCGACACATGTTAACTGTTTTGGTTTTTGCGGATGCAAATTGGAAGCTGGTTGATTTTCGACGTCGAAATAGAGATCTTACATGATACGCAAGTGTAAGAAAAAAATGGTTATAAATCAAATTAAAATTAAAAGAGAATTAATGTGAAAACAAAAAAATATTTTAAATATTAAATCTCTGTAGATTTTAGTATAAACAATTGCAATTCGAACTAAACTTGGACTATTTAATTTGCGAAGTGACAAGTTACGACGCTCGACGTAAAGAACGCATTTAACTTCGCCCGCGATCCTACAAGCACTCGCTCGTCTTGGTATTTCTAATTAACTGGTGAAACTAATTGCCAGCTACTTCGAGAACCGTACACTGCTCTACGACACATCGGATGGGAGAGAAAACATACGGAGTCACAGGTGGCGTGCCACAGGGCTCCAGTTATAGGACCGATCTTGTGGAACGTGATGTATGATGGAGTCTTTAGGCTAGCTACGCCGATAGGCGTCAGCATTGTTGGCTTTGCAGATGACATTGCGATCGTCTCAGTAGCCAAGAAGTTGGAGGATGTGCAGTATAAAACCACCGACGTATAGTGCAGTGACCGACTGGCTAGAGGACAACGGGCTGAGCCTGGCTCCCCATGAAACCGAGCAGTTCTTATCAGCAGCAGGAAACGTGTAGAACTGCCAACATTACGGTCGGAGACCAGCGTATAACATCAGTTGGCTATAAGAACCTGGGAATTATGGCAAATATCGGTTGACCTCGACAGCGTAGCAGATGGTTGATCTGCAACGTAGTCAGGTCTATCATAATGTACGCAGCACCGATATGGGCCCCTGCAATGGCAGTGCCATCATACAGCCGAGGATGCAAAAGAGCAAATGAGGTGTGCTCTGTGTCGGAAGACGCGGAGCTAGTTCTAGCTGGAATGGTACCACTGGACCTGTTAGCAATGGAAAGCAGAGAAGCAGATGGGCATCGACGAGAGAGGAAAATGACGAAATGGCAAGCGGGGTGGAGTGCTACCACCAACGGCAGCTGGACAAGAAGACTGATTGCAGACTTAACGCCATGGGTGGGTTGACAGCACGGACAAACTGACTTTTACCTATCACAGCTACTGACCGGACATGCATGCTTCAAATCCTATCTTTATAGATTTAAGCATGAGACAGATCCGTTTTGTACACACTGTACGCGGACCGTAGAAGACGCAGAACATATATTCTTTGTCTGTCGGAGATTCCCTGCCGAAGAGCTAAGCCTAGGTGTTGGGAGGCCATTCACAGTCACTGAATTGATGGACATCCTACTTAGCTCGCAAAACAATTGGAATGCTATATGCACCATGGCTGCTGAGGTACTGAAATCGCGCTGAACGACAGCGCAATTCGACTTCAACCCCTAGATAGGAATCTAGTGGAGGCCTTCGTGCCATCTCCCCCTTGTGAAGTAATACTTAGCGGTAGTTCCGCAAGAGGGAAACGGAGAGTAGGGGTGGTTTTAGTGGGTGAGGAATTCCTAGTCCCACACTTTTTGGCTTTTAATGCTTTCCCCCTCAATACAAAAAAAAAAAAAGTCAACAATTTTCGCGGATAGATTTGGCGTCGGAACAGTTATTCGGTGCAAAAACAAAGTATGAGAAGAAAACATCACGTCAGAGTTACTAATTCTATGGTAAAGTTACTGTAGTAGCAGTAACTTATTAAAACAAAGAAAATTTGACAGAATAATTGTAGTTAATTTTACGAGGAGTACAGTCGCTAAATGCAACAACAAACTTTTCAGTAAATTTTACTTTTAGCACAGTTACAAATCAACACCAAAACCACATGCATAAAAATTTGCAAAAAAGTTACTGTCAGCGTAGGTAATTTTACCTATCAAATTTTTTTTGTCTGTAACAGCTTATTAAAAATGCTATCTAAAAAATAGAGGGAAGCCAACTTCGGCTGTACCGAAGTTTATATACCCTTGGAGCATGATATATGCTGCCAGTTTGTTGAATGGCTATACGATATATTCATCAAAAAGTTTTTCTCACTAGAACTACATTTTGGACCGATCGTTCCTATGGCAGCTATATGCTATAGTCATCCGATTTAAATCAAACTTGACAAACTTGTGTGGTAGTATATAGTATAGATCTGTACAAAGTGGGAGCGATAGCATTGAAAACAAAAAAGTTTTTCTCACTAAGACTTTTTTTCAGACCTATCTTTTGTATGGCAGCTATACTATATAGTTGTCTGATTTTGATAAATCTCGGTGAAATTATGTGAAATCATAGAAAACTTATAAATACGGAGGTTGGGAGCGATAGCATTGAAAACAAAAAAGTTTTTCTCACTAAAACTGCTTTTTCAACCGATCGTTCCTATGGCAGCTATATGCTATAGTCATCCGATCCGGCCGGTTCCGACAAATGTGCAGCGTATTTATACCAAAAGACTTCGTGCAAAGTTTGGTTGAGATAGCTTTAAAACTGACGGAGGAGATAGCATAGAAACAGACGGACAGACGGACGGACAGACGGACAGACGGACATGGCTATATCAACTCAGCTCGTCATGCTGATCAAGAATATATATACTTTATGTGGTCGGAGATGTTTCCTTCTGTGCGTTACAAACATCCGGACAATTTTAATATACCCTCTCCAAGGGTATAAAAATGCTGATTTGATTTAAATAGAATTGTGTATTCCAACTAAGTCCGACTGCTTATAAGCAGCTGATAATTATCAGCCGTCTCAAGTTCCACACTGTGTCTCTGAGTTTGGGGGAGTTGAATAGAGAAATCATCATATTTAGAGTATTTAAGTTGCTAGACTGGCAAAGAACTTTCTGAGCTCCAATTAGTTATTTAATATCAAAAGAAGGATGTGCAAATTTCCGCAAAATTTTAGTAAAACTTGCTAGGCAGTTTGGCAATTTTTCAAATGAAATTTTCAATAATATTTTTGGCAACTGGCACAAAACAAATTTGTCTCTCTCTGCTGCTATTATTTATGATTGCAAACTTTTCCCACATGATAAGTGGCCTCAGTCGACTGATGTTATAAAACTAGTTTACTGCTTTTGGCAATCGAAATATAATAATTAATTATTTTTGGCTTTCTGACATTTTGGCAGTCAAAGAAGTAAATATGACTTTAGAGAATGGTTTGGAAAAAAAAACACTTTTATATCTATGCAAGATTTTTGGATATTTTGGCTGCAAAAATAGACAAATTCCACCTTTATATACCCTTGCAAAGTGTACTATAATTTTGCCCTGAAGTTTGCAACGCATAGAAATATTCATATCCGACCCTATAAACTAAATATATTCTTGATCAGGGCGACGAGCTGGGTCGATCGAGCTTTGTTCGTCCGTCTGTCTGTCTGTCTGTTTCTACGCAAACTAATCTCTCAGTTTTAAAGCTGAAACTTTGCACAGAGTCTTCTTTTTACTGCACACTGCTAATATGTCGGAACCGACCGGATCGGATGACTATATCTTATAGCTGCCATGGGAACTATCGGTTGAACAGAAGGTTTTATTTAGAAAAATTTTTTGTTTTAATGCTGCCTTTCTTAAACTGATGTATTAAAACATTTGCAAGGGTATAAAAACTTCGGCAAAGACGAATTTAGCTTGGCCTTCTCGTTTAATATAAATTGTATTTATTCTTCTTTTGCATATTTCACTTCATCTCACCTCCGGAGAATACAATTTTGTCTGTCGTATTGAATATTTCTGGTACTGCTGGCTATGTTATCTATGGCATGTTTTGCAATTTATGCATTCCATTTTTCGCTTCCCACTTATTGCGGGCAACCTTGGAGAAGAAGTGGAATTCCCCCTAATGTATGCTTGTCACGTTTAGCCACTTGTGTCCTGAGCTTCACTTGTCCTGCTGCTGCTTCTGTTTCTATTCGTGCCTTCACATTCACTTAGAGGGATAAACCTCTTTTGCATATTGATATGGTTACAAGTGAAATCCAGTTGAAGGTTTTAGAGTTGTTTCTTGAGTAAGATTTAGCTTAGTAAGGAAAATTAGCAACATTTTATGATCAGTTGTGTGACATAAGATACTTGAAATCGAAATGAATACGCTTATATCAGCATTCTGTCAATAAAATCAAACAAGAGCTCAGACTGGCTGTATAAACTAAGGGTGCCTTCACACTGTTCGACACATGACGACATGACAATCTAGTAGGCATGTATTTCCCCATGAAATTCTATGAATTTGACAAACTACTCAAATTTAAAACCTAACAAAAAGTAGGACTACTAGACGTCATGTCTCATGTGACGAACAGTGTGAAGGCAGCCTTAAGTAGAAAACAAAGTACCAAGTTTTGGCAATCTATATGTTAAGTTTGCACAGAACTTAAAAACCTGGAACACAAAATTTTCCCAGTATAATTATCATAAAGGTCGTTAAAGCAGTCGCAATGAAAACAAAATGTTTATAAGATAATGGGCCCATTCAGCAGATAATTTCGATTTGCGACTTGTGATTTATGATTGCCTATTTTACCTGCTGAATGCAGTGATTGCCGATTGCGATTAGCAAATTTGACTTGTATAATTTCTGAAAGAGAATCGAGCAAAACTTATGATTGGTTACCAATTGCCAAATTCCTACCGGCCCAAATTTCGCGAATCTGTATAAAAATACAGCAAGTTTTTAAAAAAATCAACTTTGTCATATATTTGGGGTCATCATGTTAACATGAATGTTAAGATCTGTTAAATAAATATTTTAAACATTTCTTCCCCTGAGTAACGAGTTGTATCTGGATTTTTGTTATTTTTTTTTTTAATTTGATCGTGTCCGCAATATTTAAAAACGTTTTCCAAACAGTGCTAATCATTCCATCAAGCTTAGCAACAACAGTGCGCGTTTTTTGCTGCTACCAGATTATTAGAGGAAAGACGAACATGGTTTACATTTCATGAATCGTTCATAACGTGAATGAAAATTCTCTCACGCGCTCACCTCTATTCTGTACCAAAGGTACACAGAGTAGTATAATTGAAACGAATATATGGGTCAACTGACCAGCTCGTCTTTCAGAAGATGAATCATTAATTGATTTTTGGTCTGTTTTTATACATTTTTTGATTGGACCCTTGCAAAGTATCACACAATCTCACTTTGCTTAGGTCGAGCTAAATGCTTACAAATGTGACCCTGCGTTATTTTAATGTATTCTTGGGTGCCTCCAAACTTGTGCTCAAACGCAAGCAGATAGTTGCGCTGTTCAAATATCAATGTACAGAGTATATTAAGTTTGTCAAATATGTAAACATAAAGTATATAAGTTGTTAAAAAATGGGACATTTCGGCGAGAGAAGGTAGACAGCGGAGCTAGACAGCTGTGAGAAAAGTTTATTTGAGTCCGAAGCACGTCAAAGCGAACCGCCAAGCGAATCCAACCATCTCTCCAATAATTAATTCAACGGCGAGTTCGAACCTTAAGCCGCTCATATTTCGAGCAAGAACAGGATCGATCTGGCTCAGCTACATTCCACATGTCCCGACATAAAGCTGCTTCAACCTTTGCAATTCTAGCGAACGAGAAGATATAGCCCATTTCGTTGCACAATTTCCGGTTCTAGGATAAATGGTCAGATTTGGCAAACACATATTGGATACCTTAAAGAGGCCATCAAATATCGGCAAGGAATTATGGTAGACGTCTGAACGTTCCAATCGCAACCTGGTGGAGAACGGCGTAGTATCTCGCGACGAGCGGGGCAGTAGCGGGTAGTAGCCACAGTGGTACGTTGGTGTGGGCAGTTCAAGACTAGCTTTATATATCAGGCGAACGGCTTACAGTCTTTATTTATTCCATTTTATTTCATTATACAAGGGTTTGTCCGAAAAGTAATAGGACTGATTTTCTTCCGCCAGGACTGTACTTCGAGCGTGCGCGCACCGACTGGATTCGGTAGAGGGCGTTCCTAGCTAACGAACGAGCGGCTGGTCAGTTGTCTCCGAGCACCTGAAGAGTCAGGACAGGCATTTTCGCGCGACTTGTTTCTGTGGTGCAAGTCGGCAAGAGGTACGCGATTAAATTCTGTGTGAAACTCAGTAAATCTGCAACAGAGACGTTTGATATGATCGAGCAGGCTTACCCAGATGTTGCTTTAGCAAGAAGTGGTGTGTTTTGGTGGAACCAGGCGGGCCGGGAAGAGGTCGCCGATGAAGACCGTGCTGGAAGACCTTTGACTTCGACAAACACCGACAATGTGACTCCTGTGCGCAAAGTTTTGAACTCAGACCGTCGACTAAGTATTCGTTTACTTGCTCAGATGGTAAATTTACAAAAATCTGTGGATCATGACATTGCACACTGGCCGGAATTGACGGAATAAAGTCAAAGAGTAAATGTTGGAATATTGGAAAAAAGCTTAATTCCTCTGAAAGAGTATAGAACCATGAACTCTAATTGCTGGTTCAAAACATTTTTTGTGCATCCCTGGAATTTTGGCACGGCCCTGAAAATAAGTTTTTTTCAACCAAAATTTTATTGCTCTGGTGCCATAGCGCGACCTGTTCTTTCAAAATTAAAAACAGCTATAAATGTATAGAGCAATTAATGTTTTGAAATGCCAAAATGTTGCAAAAGGCAATACAAGAAAATAAAGAAATTGGGTGCCTTTTATACCCATTTCCCGAAGAGTAAAAAGGGTATACTAAAGTCGTGCAAAATGTATGTAACAGGCAGAAGGAATCATTTCCGACCATATAAAGTATATATATTCTTGATCAGCATCAACAGCCGAGTCGATTTAGCCTTGTCCGTCTGTCCGTCCGTCCGTCCGTCCGTCCGTCCGTCCGTCTGTATGAACACCTAGATCTCAGAGATGGTAAGAGATAGAGGTTTGACATGTATGGGACAAATGCTTCTTTTATCTGCACGCAGATCAAGTTTGTTTCAAATTTTGGCCACGCCCCCTCCCGCCCCCGCAATTTGGAAAAAAGTTATATCTCCTACAGTTTTAAAGATAGAGGATTCGTACCTTCTAGAGATAGTTAGTAATTAGCAAAATGAATCGATTTGCCGAAAGAATGACAAAAGATCGGATGAACGGTTCTCAAGTTATGAGCAAAAAAAAGTGAACTAAGCCCTCCCCACCACCACCCTAAAAAATGTTGCATACTTTTTGGATGGTCACACTAGGAACGCGGGAACACTGTTAAACATGTTTTTTCATGAGTAACGGGTATATCGAAGTCGGTTAGAGCCGACTTTAACTTACGCTCTCGTTTATGTTGTGCCTTTGTTTTTATGTGAGGTTGCTGTGGTATTTTTTGGGCGAATCTAACCTAAATGTCACTTGTTCCGTGGAGTAAAAGTGGGCAGCTCCTCGTTGCTTCTCGCAACTAAAGATGCAATTGTGTCCATTAAAATGTATATGACTTGGTGTAATTAATACATTTTGCTCGTTTTTGCTCGTTTTCGAAATATTTGATATTGTTGCAGACGGGAACAGTGTATTTTATTATTTTTGGCTAATTTTGCAAAAAAAAATATTAAGAAAATCGAGCAATCCCGACTGTAATATACTCTGTACCTGCGACGGAGAATGCTTAGAGTGTATTTTGCTGCTGCAGCAACACCAGAACGCAACGGAGCTGCAGCGCTGCGACATCGAAATTTCTTTTGCTTATAACTTTACTATCGATTGTCCGATCTTTACCATTCCTTTGGCAGATTGATAAGTAATGTTGATTACTAAATATGTCTAAAAGGTTCGAACCATATATCTTCAAAATTGTGGGAGATATGACGTTTTTTCAAAATTGCGGGGGCGGGAGGGGGCGTGGCAAAAATTGAAAATAAATTTAATCTGCCTGTGAGTATAAGAAGTTTATGTCCCTTACATGTCAAACCTCTATCTCTTACCATCTCTGAGATCTGTGCGCTCATAGGGACAGAGTTGTATGGGCGGTACTAGTGGGCGTGGTCGGACCGGTCCAAAATTTTGCTCGTTTCTTATTTATGCCATTACTATTAAATGTTCCAAGTTACAGCCCTCTAACTGGGTCGGTCTAGTTTATGCCAAAATTTTGGACATTCCGGCCACTGTGGAAATGATTTTTAAAAGGGCTCAAATATTTCAAGTTATGTTATTTTGTTTTCTCTTTTTAAGGTCAAGAAACTAATAATTATTTTATTTTGTAGATATGTTGCAAAGAAAAGTTAATCAAAAAATATTGCCAGAAGGTTTTCTACAATTAAGATGAAAGGGGAAAGAAACAAAAGAACTATTGACTCTAATAAGAATTCCACCCGCACTTCTTCCTAATCCTCCTGAAATTGAAATGTAAAATCTTTTATTTGTTTCTGACGAATCTTGCTCTATTACTGACATTTATTTGGCTCTTCTACAATATAAATGTGATCGGCTACATTTTGGGTGAATTTATTTTTGTCCAAATATACGAATATTTCGGGTGGAGTGAAGCCATTTTGAGAGATGAGCTCTTATTAAAATGTTTTCTTCATCGTCCATACACCTCATTATGTGACTTCTGGTTATTTGGTTAGTTTATTTTAGATACTGTGTGGCCAGAGTGATAATAAATTATATAAAAAAAAAAAAATAAAAAATTTTTTTCCTAAATAAATTTAAATAATTACAATATCGTCAGCAAAGGCTATTATCTTGTCGACTTTATGTAGGAAATCATTTTTTAAAAAAAAAAAAAATTTAAATAAAATTATAAAAAATAATATATTTTATAAATTTCTTTTATATTCATTAATATATAAATACTTTATAAAAAAAACTTAATTTAAATTTATAACTAAATTTTTTAAAATAATTTAAAACATATTATATTTAATTATTAAAAAAAAATTTTTTCTACAAAACTATTTTAAAAAAATAAAAATAAATTTAAAAAATAAATATAAATTTAAAAAATAAAAAAAAAAAAAATTAATATATTATTTAAATATATATACTTTTAATATCTTTATTAAATTTATATTACTTTAATAAGTATATGATGTTAACTCTAAATTTTCTTTCTATTATCAGATTGTATATGAGGATTAGTAAATGTAAGGAACTTCTTGAGAATGTTGTAAGCCAAAGCTAAAATATATATGTATATTGTCATTTCCATTTAGCGTGTAAATCCCTTTGGCATGTTTTTTGCTAAACTCCATCGTTTTTCATTTTTAATGCATAATATTAATCTTATGCTTATTTCATTTGAATGAAGCTGAGGGGCCAAAAGAAAATCTAAGAAATAGATGAAAACGGAAAACCTTTGGCAAAATCCATTTGTTGTAAAAAATTCAATTTATATTCGATTACGCGACGATGTCTAAGTAGGAGAAATATGCTCAAGTGCTTGAAGTGGTAGCGTTTCAGAGTGCCTTGTCATGCGTTAAAATTGCAATTTCTTTTCTGCTGGCTCAAAGTTCGATAAATTGATAAATGGAAGAGAAAAAAAAACACCGCTGTGCATCCAATCCAATCCTTCTAATTGTAAAACATGCCGAGGCTGGCAAACATAACAATCATGGCCAATTGTCGATAGTTAAATATTCATGACCATTTTCGTTTGGGTGGGAAATAAAAACTGAAAACAGATATCCCTATCCCCGCCATTTCCATGCGAATGACACCCTAAACAGCGGCGTAGCCCATTGATTGCCCACATGGCGTGCATAGAAAGTATCCCTCGACTGTATTGGAAAACCATTCTCGGGCAAACAAACAAGGAACAAGGCCAAAAACAAAGACAGGTCGCACTTGCGAAAAAATTTCATTGCAAATGAAACGAAAAACGTTTTATTTTGATTTTCTGCACACGCCTGACTAGAATTGCTGCCGAATGGAGGAAGTGGGAGCGTTGGACGGCTTTGGTTCTCCACTTCAAAGGCAAATGTTTCTGTTTTCATTTGCCAATTGCTGGAAAGGTTATTTTTTTTTGTGTTGCTGTTCTCTTTTTTTCTTCTTTACGTGGGCAATTTGTGGAGCCTTTGGAAGAAGACGCCACATGTTGACAGTCGCTTGGCAGGCGCTTGTCATTATGAAGGGGGGAAAAACAATTGCCTGAAGTGGTGGTGTAGCACTTTAAAACTTTAATATTTAATTTGAGTTTATAAGATTTGCGGTGGCTGAATAATTGAGTTGGATACTTGGCATGATGGCGGTAAGCATCCTGCGTGAATTTTAAGGTAACGACCAGTAAATCGACCGTCCAAAGTTCTGTACTCAGATTAAAATTTACTTTGGCACAATACTTCTCAGACCTGTGAAAAATAAATGCTTCCGAATAACTTTTTTATTTATAAAACTTTTTATTATATCCCATCTCTGATAAATGTAAGAAATATGAAAAGGTTTTTTCTAAAATAAAACAGAAAACTATTTCTCTGGAGTTTTGCAGGAAAAAAGTGGTAACTTTTGTGAAAACGAAATACCACCGTTAGTCACGCCATTTGAGTATCTGCTTAGTCCTAATTAAATAAGTAAACTAATTGAGGTGAATGCCACTCCAGTTGCCCCCTTCCATCGCAACTCTTAGGAAATTCCTGGCATAATTTCTGTACTTTATGGCAGTTGAGCCAGAGGGAGAAAGCTTTCTCCTAATTATATTCTCTGGGCATTTTAGTAATTACAATTGGCGCATTTTATTGTTTACTTTATTTCAAAAGTTGTCAGCCTCGAATATATAGGGGAAGTTTGTTTTTTTGGCACAATGTGGAGCCAACTTTTCGCATTTGGCTGGCAAATCTATGGGTAGCTCCATTTTCCTGTTGTGTGTGTAAATTTATGTCGACAGTGAGGAAAATAATTTTTTTTACACAAAACACTTTAAAACCAGACTGGCTCAATTGAAATATAAAAACCACAAAGGAGAAACGGAAAAGGAATTCGATAAAATAAAGGAAAAAGGGAGGTCATAGGACAACACTAAAAACAAGCAAATTTTATTTGCATGCGGCTTTTCAATTCGTCTAAGCACATAAAACGTAAGCAGAAGGAGGCAGGAACCCTTTTTTCGATGATGGAAAATAAAGTAGACTAGAAAGAGGAGCCGGCGCACATTCGAGTGCAGGCAAAGGCGGAGGCGCGCGGCGTCTTAACAATTTCCTGCCAACTTCTGCTTCATTGCATATTTCCGTTTCCTTCGGTCCGGGGGGTTGTCTATCCTCACATGGCGACGACAGCCTCGAAAATTTTTGCTTCCTCTTTTTTCTTTTACGATTTGCAATTATTTTTGCTCATTTCAGCAGAAGCAAACATGCCTCGCCATTCCTTGAGGGACAACTAAAGAGGCAGTCAATATGGATAGTGCGAGCATTGCAAGAGGCAGGGATTGTGTCCTGCTTCTATTGCCATTTACATAAGTTGATATTTTTCGACTTCCTCTCATGTTTTACTCTCGATGTTCAGTTATTTGTCCGCTTGACTAAAGTTCCCGGGCAACGTCATCGTCAAGAGAGAAGTTGAACATGAAAAGCATTTTAACTGCAGCCAAACATAAGTCGGGCTTGGTTGTGGAGGGGGGAACTACCATAGGACTATACTTTCCACATTGCCCCGAGGGAAGCAGCAATGAGAACAATTGTCTTTGGAGTTGTTCTTGTTGATGATGATGATTGTAAGGAAGTGGAAACAGCTGGTTATCTTTGCAGAGTGAAATTGATGAAGCTATGAGTGAATATTTGTGGCTGCAGATTGGGTAAACATTTAAGACATCCAGAGAACTGTGTGGGAGAAGGAGAGGGAAATGTTGGAATTGAACTACACAACAAACTTACAAAACCACTAGTTCAAAATTGGAAGGATATATTCGGATAATAAAACAGATGAAAGTCTTAGAATAATGACAATTGAAAATTGAGAGTAATAAAATTGGGAAATCAAAAACCAAGAAACTTAAAGTTTTGGAAAATGGTTAACATGATCCTTCTTTTCCAAATGAGGCAAGAGCTTATGTTACCGATCAGTGAATAAAAGTCCAAGTTATACATATTTCTAGCCACGGCTTCAGTGAGGTTAATATTACTAGAGCATTTAGTGGCAATATGTCTAGTTTTTACATTGTCTTGAAAAATCATCTCCATAAAAAAATGTACTATACTCGAGGAAATGTATGTCAAGAAGTGCATCGATCAACTTCCTTCATTTTTAAAGACTTAGACACACTGTGTTGGAAAGGTTTGTTTGCTTGTTTTTTCGACAAACTGGTCACATCGCGACTATTTCATTAAAAGAGACCGATGACAATCATTTCTGAGTGGTACACCTGCTGGGTTGCTAAAATTAGGAAAAATTCACCAACATACATCAAAAAACATACATTAAACAAAAAGTTGATTACTTATGCTGAACGGCTTTAATGGAATTTTTAGTAAAAAAATAGGCGTCTAAAAGCTATCGCTTTAATTTAAAAATGACAGCTTCAACTAT
>JAEIFU010001395.1:0-70449 GCA_018904235.1 Lordiphosa stackelbergi | reverse complement strand
TACCTCAGTAAAATTGATATATGTGCAAAATGTTTTTTTGTTATTTCTTTCGATCCAATAACGGTACATTGGTTGTGAGTATACACTTTCTTTCTCTTTTACTTCATGTCGCTTTGCCAAGTGTTCACTTCTAATTACCTCCTAATCTGTGGTGCAGTTATATGAAACAAGCGAGCCATCCCATGTTTCTCATAGAAAATTGATATATGTGCAATTTGTGTTTTTTGTCTTTTAAGGGAAATAGCGTCAACATAAATGGCAGTTTCAATGACAAAATATTGAACAGGTGTGCAAGCAATATTATTAACATAACAATCAAGTGAATTTCAAGTGATAACATGTTATTTTGGGTAAAAATGCCCCTTACAAAAGAACTATCCCTTAAACAGCAGATAAAAATCAAAACCATGCATGAAGCTGGTAGAAAAATTGGTGTAAACGCAGTTTAACGAACAGCCGTCGTAACACAGTAACCAAACTTTTTGAATAGTCCTCAAAATTATTGTCAAAATCAGCGATTCCCAAGGTGGATGAGAGCACCAAGCAACTCATAAGGACTCTAGCAGCCAATAAATTGATGAGCTGCGCTCAAATTAAGTCGGAGCTAAGTCTACCAATATGTCGACAACGCAAGCAGCAAATTTGCCGAAAGGAGTTGCATCTTCAGAATCAGTCCAAGGTACCTAAACCGCGCCACGAGCAACATTACAAGAATGCGCAAATGGCCATTTATGAAAAGAATATGATTTGGGACGAAGAAATAGAATCCTTCATATTAAGTGATAAAAATAGTTTAACCTAGACGGCTCAGATGGATTTGTAGAGATATGCGACATCCCCGACCGACCTGCTACAAGCGCAACCATGGTGATGAGTCTCTCATGGTATAGGCTTTCTTTAGTGCTAAAGGCAAGTTGTAAATTCGATTTGGGCCTGGCCGTATCAATGCGCAAATGTATGTAGAGATGCTGGAAAGTAAGCTTATCACAATCGCGGAAGAGTTCCATGGTGACAATTGGATTTTTCAGCAAGAAAAAGCTTCCATACACGTTGCCCGGCGACAAAGGCATATTTCAGGTCCCACAATATTCCGCTGTTACAGTGGCCGGCATTAAGTTCGGATCTAAATCCAATTGAGGATCTGTAGGGCATCATTTCTGCCACAAAATTCGGCGCTGTGAAGGAGTCCGACACTTTGATGCAGCTTTAAGAAGCAATTGTGAAGGTGTGGGAATATATTTATTTAAGTGTTTTACAAAACTTGGCTAATTCAATGCCCCGGCGGTTGCCGTTACTGGAAACGATAAATGGCAACCCAATTTTATATTAATGATATCACTAGACTACATTTGGAGTTAAGTTTCCATTTAAAATATAAAAATACCACACATTTAAAAATTTGCACATATATTAATTTTCTAAGAAATTATATTTAATTATTTTTGTTTTTAAGATAATTGTTTTAAATAAAATATGCGTATGTATTTTTTTAATTTCAATATCCAATACCTTTGTAAAAAAAATAATGTCACTAATGAAAAAGAATGCACATGTAAATAACTAAGCAAAATACGTATGCACATATATCAATTTTACTGAGGTTAGAGCGGTCCCCAAACCGGCAAAATGGAAAAAAGGAGGTCTCAGCATTCCCAAAGCTAATATTTGTTGTATAATTAATAATTGTGAAAATCAAAAAATTTTATTTTAATTTTAAATGGGCGCGATAGGGTCTCAAAGTTTTAAAAAATATTAATCATACGACACGTTCACCAAATACAAATTTTTACAAACGAAGTTATTAGTTCATTTCAATTGCTGTCATTGTTTAAAATTCAAAAAGGGATCTACATTTGTGGAAATAAAATATTTACAAATTTGAATAGTTTAAATAAATAAATAAAATCGTCGCCGACTATTTATAAGTGAAAAAAATATATGATAATAGGCAACAATGCGTAGGAGTTGTTTACAAAAACTTTGGACGCCATTCGCGCCCGTTAAAACTCGACTTTTTAACTTTTTATCGCTTTTGTTTTTATTTACGCTAATTATACATGATTCTTCAGAAAATCGATTGTTATGCGACTTGTGTGCGGTGGAGCGCCGTCTTGTTGGAACCAAAACTGCCTCATACGCTTTCGACGAATAATTGGCATCACAAAATTGGTCACCACGTCGCGATAACGCTCCTGGTTGATGGTAACAGCATGGCCATTTTCATTTTGGAAGAAAAACGGCCCAATGACCGTTTTCGCACTAACGCCGCACCAAACTGTGACTTTTTCGTCATGAAGAGGCACTTCTTGAATCTCCTGAGGATTTTTCAGTGGCGTAAATACGGCAATTTTGCTTATTTACGGTCCCATTCAATGTGAAATGGGGTAATTTGAAATTTTTTAAAAGCACGTTGAGTTTTCACAATTGACTTGTTCTGTTGAATGTAAATTTCCAACTATTTCAGGGCGCTCGCGTGGCGTGTATTGTTCCATGGTAAAAATCTGCTTGGACTGACGCTTCAAACGCGGTATGTCATTAAGCGATCTGACATCTCTGTCAAAAGTTATGGCGTTGCCATGGGCATTTCCACCAAAAGGTCAACCTGGGCCAAAAAATTAAAAGTGGTTAAAAACACAATATTTTATCGAATTTTCATAGGGAAAAAATTAAATTAAACTTATGTACGGTAATATTACATTTACTAATAACCCAATTGGATATATTCGGTTTCACGGCCGTGCTAGCGCAATTTTTCTCATTTTGACATTAAATTTGCTTAATTTTTTGGGAAAAAGTGAGTATAGATTACGTGTACTTTCGCTATCTACAATCGTTCAACTGGTACAAAGGGGTATACATAAATGCATAAGGAACCATGACAAACTATGGCAATGCAATAAACTGTAAGTTTTTGCTTCGCATTATAGCAGAAACCACATAAAAATTATGATGGAAGAAAATGTCGCGTGCGACATGTAGCGTGCGACAGTGATTCAAATTCAATTTAAAAAAAAAACTACTTAATATTTTGAAGTCAAACGAAATGCATTATTAAGAACAATCAATACATAACATTTTAAAATTAATTGCATTACAATTTTCCATCATGTTTCGCTGAAATCAGTGCTTGAGCTAGTTTTCGAAAAAGTGACTTCTGTCTGTGTCGCGTGCGAATGCCTTACATTTTTGTGATTATCTTGAAAATGAACAAATGCCCAAAATCGATCTTAACACAGATTATAGTGCTAACCAAGAGCTATAAAATTCGCATTTAAAAAAAAATAAAAAAATCTAGGGACATGTTTTTTTTCAGTTTGATTGCGTACAAATGTCGCATTCGACATCAGAGAATTGCCCATATATAATAAGAAAAAACTGAGTTGCAGAATAAATAAAACAATTAAAAAAAACTCCTTTTAACATTTTTAGGAAAAATAATTTTCTATATTTTAGAAAAAGGGCGAAATGATTTGTCTTGTGCCTTAGGAAAAGCTAATACAAGAAATGTGATATTTTTAAGTTCTCCACAATGATCATTTATCGAAAGTTTTAATACATAAGAAATTTAGAACAATCTTTAAATTTCGAGAAAAAAATCAATGAAATCCTTCGCCGGTTCTATATTTGTCACATTTTCATTATTTTCTTGCTTCTTTGCGAAAAAATCAGAAGATGGACATGGTACAGAATCATTGATGCTTCTATTTATTAGTTAATTTTGAATATTATACAATTCAGCAATACGTTTATTTGCTCCAAATCAAAAATATTTGGTTTCTTGGATTCAGAGATTCAGTTGTAGAGATTGGGATTGAATTTAAAATGTAAATACGGTTTTCTAAGCACTTTCTAAATATGTACGAATATTTAAACTTCCAAAAACCTGCATGAGTGCATTAAGGTGTATTGGAAATTTATAGATACTAGAAAAATTTAGAAGAAACATATTTTTGAACCGAACCCTCTTTGATTTTTTTTTACACCAGTACGGGTTCAGGTTCGAACAGAACAATTTTTCTGCTCCGGTTCAAGTTCGGTTCGGGCTTCCCAAAAATGCCGGAGACTCCGACACCGAACCAGTTTGCAGTCCTGAAACTAATACCAAACTCTCTCCTCAAACATTCGCCAAACTCTCTTTTTTACGGGAGAGAAATGAAACACCACAAAAAGTTAGCATGGTATGCAAAGCATGGTAAAAGTATGAAGGTATTACAGTGGCGTAGATAGGGGGGGATTACCGATGATCAATCCCCCATTGAGTTCCAAATCGGAATTATAGGGGGACGAAGTCGAAAATAAATAAATTAAAAAACTTTACTTTTTATTTTAAAAAAAATAATAAAAAAAAATTAAACATTATTATAATTTAATTTTCCTGCCTTCTTTCAGAATATTAAAAAAAGTTCAGACGATGAGTCACTCGTGAACGATTTTCATGGAAAAAAATAACCAATTTTTAGTGACTTAACCAAAATTTAATTACCATCATCACCATTTCCAACTTTAATGGTTATTGACCGAGCGGATTGCGGACCCCTTACTCTCTTTTACTCGACTTGAAAAATCAGAATCGCAAACCTCTAAAATTTTGCAGAGAGGTTGGTCGGGGGTTCGAACCCGTTGTGATGTCCAAGGTTCGGTTCGCGGACCAGTTCTAGACCCCGGGAGCCAAGGTTTTGGGTCGAACCTCGGTTCGCTCGAGCATTAAAGATTTATTAATATTAATGATTTATTAATACTTGATTTTAAAAATAATATTTGTTTTGTTTTCATTATTAAAACTTTCAAATTCATTAGTGACATTGACAACTTTAGATAACTGCTTAGCATAAGTTAATAAGCAATATATCTTCTAGGAGCTGTTAATCAATATTAGTTCTTAGATCAGAAGATCAAACTTAAGTGTTGAGAAGTCTTTTTTGACCTTTTCAAAATTTCAAAACATTTGTTGATGTATGTTCTCTTGGACTGTAAAGAAAGAAATCTATCAATTTCAGATGTTTTTAGGTTAAGCTCTTTGAAAGAACTCTAAATTCCAAACTCTTAAAAAGTTAGTCAATGTTCGCCATTTTGTAGGTTGAGTTTCATCGCGTCACACAGTCTAGCCATGGGTTTTATTCAACTAATCTATATGCAATAGATTTCATAGAGTCTGAGTTTCTTACAAATGTCAAACTTAACTTCCTTAAAAAACTCGGTAATAAAAATTCTTATCGTCAAATCAAGATATACTTTAAATGCATTTCTTTACGTTATCATAGTTGCATTCCTTTTCTGCTCTGCGTTGTCTTTTAAAAGTTCTCTGCTCGATCCATACTCGCTCCATCATCTGCGGTGATTGTATATATTAATCTGACCTACAGAAATGTCGTAAGATTAGAGATCTTTTTGAATGATTTCAATCAGATTAAAAGCAATTTCTATATTTCCCTGTATGTGTCGTTGGAAAAACACCTAATTTTTGTAACCGAACCTAATTTTTGAAAAAGCGGTCGGTCCGGGTTCGGGTTTTGAGAGTCAAAATATTAGGTGTTCGGTTTATAGTGCGGTTCGTCGGACGCAAAAAACGCGAACCGAACCGGTTCCAAGATACATTTTCAATATTTCTTTTACAAAAATAATATTAACGGACATTTGCTGAAAAATTTTGTGTTTGCGGTCTGTGTGTTCGCTGGTGGAAACGAAATTTGTGTATATGTATATTCGAAATATTGCTCTTTTGCAGCCAAATGTGGCAATTCGATTTTTACATCCCGCCAGATCCTTTTCATTATTTGAGTGTGGAAAGCTTTTCACCGATAATTATTCATTAAATCAACTTTTTTTACTACCACTCAATCTTTTAAAAATTGTGTGCAAAGATCAACCTAAAATTTTGAAATTTAAAGACACACACATAGAAAAATGTCTGACTGCCGCAACCTTATTGTCTGATAATTCTTTATAGTCCGCGGTCCATCGATGAAATTCTTTGAGCAAAGGAGCACCTATACCAGGACTGAATCTTGGGTCGTTCACAAATTCGTTGTTTTTGAAGAAAAGGAAATCGAATAATGATATTCAGTAGACTGAACATAATCATATGGGATTTTTTTTGGAAATGTTCTGTTCCTCAGTGTCCAAAAAATTTGTAATAATTTCTAGTTACCTTAATGAGAAACAAAAATTCAAAATTTTAAGGTGTAATACTGGCGCCGTGGGCTTAAAGTTGCTACATTCAATTTCAATTTCCCCTTTTTCATTTCACTGTTTCGTAGAAGTAACCTTTGAGATGCCAAACATTGTTGTTGAATTTAAAATCTATTTTTAAAAATATTTTATGCAAATGTTGGATATAGAGGATTCGAACAGCATTTATTTGATTGGCGCCTAGCTGGCAGAGCTGAATTCAGCAAAGCTATCTAGAAAAGATGTCTTGGCGGTTCTTCTGCATAATCCAAGAGGATGCAAATACTCATTAAGGGTCAGCCTAAACCTCACTATCCTTCAAATTGATGGTGTCTTCAAGTCATTTGGGCTTACGAGGAAACTAGGAAGAAGTGTGTGCAGAAGCTCAAGTTAAGAATGGTGGTGGCTATAAAGAGATGTACTGCAACAGAGAAAGGAATTTAATGGACTGTTTATTTACTCAAAAGCCTCAAAGTTGTGAATAATGAGCTTTTTACAAAACTCGATGCTGCACCTTCTTCAATGCATCGAAGAACACAGACAATCCAATCCTAGCAAAATAACTACTATTATAAATAAATTTGAATAACCACTTTTAAGTTATACTTTTTTTGATTTATTGTAAATTTTTTTGCCGGCCATTTAAATAAAAGTTTTTCGCCAGCAAACAACTTTTGTGATATGACTCGTAATGTCGAGTCGTATATGTTAGTTTTTGGTTTCTTGTTCGGCTCATATGCATATCCATGATTAGTAAAAAACCTTGAAAGCATAGCGATTAAATTTGCTAAACACTTTATTTTATTCTTGGACAATGGTCAAATTATGAAGAACTCCAAGCAAACCAAGCCAGCGGATCATGGAATGTCCGGATGAAAAATGCTTACGCCCAAGGACCACTTCATCTCACGGTCACATACCGTTCCTGCAGTGTGAATTCAGGCACAGCATTGATTGTTTCTGGCACAGCAACCATTTTTAAGTTTAACAAAAACAATTGGCATATCAAAGCTTTTAACTTTAATGAAATAGTAAAATGAAAAAGGGGAAATGGAAACTTAATAAAAAAAACTTTAATTCCACGGCGCCAGTACTAAACGTTAAAATTTCGATGTTTTTTTTTTTACTACGTTAACTAGAAATTATTACGAATTTTTTGCGCCCTGAGGAACAGAACATTTCCAAAAAAAATATTTTTCATCTAAGGGACGTTCAGTCTAATGTCCAGTCATTGTGGAATTAACATTTATTTCACCCTGTGTCCAGCTACCTAGCATTGCAAGCTGAGAGCTTTTTCTGAAAGCTCGTGCTTACAACATCTTTATCAAACTGAAGAGTTGCAAGCGCAATTGTAAGCTGAGATTGAAATTAAACTCTGAGAGCACAGTCAGCTTGCGTGTAAACATTTTAGTGTGTAGTCACATATGAGAGAAGTATAGATTGCACGTTTGCTCAGTCCCTCTTCGCTGTCAGCTGCGCTGCTATTGCGCTCAGGTACGATCCGCGCCCTGTCTTCTTGCTCTGTCGCGGTTGTATTTTGTTAGCGCCAAAGCATGGCTGATGGGTGGGAGTGAGACAGAGTTCGAGTTCGTGACAAAGACGGTTGCAGTCTGAAATATATGGTCTTAGATAGTCTTTAATCAGTTGGGGTGGTGACCATACCTATATTAGTTGTATCATGTGAAGCAAAATGAGTGGCACATGCCGACTTTCTAGTCAGACTTTGCAGAATGTGTTTACAAAAATAACATTAAATTAAGATTTTTGCATGAAATAAGTCCATATGTCAGCATAAAAAAAAGCTCTGTGATTTCTCAGGTAGATGTTAGGTTAAAAACTTGAATATGCACTTGATGCCAACTCTCTCAGTCGTGAAGATTGAACACGAAGTATAAAAACGAAATAAGCAACAAAAGCTTGATGAACGTTGACCAAACAAGAGGGAGAAGAACGAAAAGAAAATTATAAAGTCAGCGCGATTTCGGCTTTTAATTATAATTATTATACAATTAAAAAATAAGCAATATATTGTTCTAGAACATTGGTAAGTATCGAATTGAATTACAACTAAGGATTCACATCATCATTGATGTTGGGTGGCTGCGGCTCTTCGTCATCCTGCAAATCAATACTATTGAAAGATATATCGCTCCATTCGTCAGACTGGTCACCATCATCATCATCATTATAAAGCTCCAACAATGAAGCCACATCGTCTGCATGCGTGCCAGCATAATAGTGATTGTTGTGCTCAAGCACTAATCCCTGTTCCAACGAATCGTTTAGTATATTACGGAATTCATTGAGCGTTTCAGGTGTGAGGCGCTGGAAATGAAAGAGCAACTCGGAATATGGCACCGGTTCTATACGCTTACGCAAATACTCCAGCAATATGTCGGTGGTAACACCGAAATGTACGTTTCTACTCCACGACATGTTGGAAAATTGTATGGGAATTTCTAGAAAAATTTCAAATAAGACTTGTTCGGAGCTCAAGTGGTGTGTGCGTTCGGTGAGACGAATTTAAGCTTACTAAATAGGAAAACTCTAGGAAGGTAAAGAAAAAGTCAAGTTGATGGAAAAAAATTGTATTTTTTTAATTTTTTTAATCAAGGTAGAGTTCTCGAACCGAGATTACTTTTACAAGCGTTGTCCGACATTTACAAAACATTTGCTTTTTTAAGCGATTTGCAATTTGCCTTTCTGTTTACAGTTTTATTTAGTAGCTTCCTCTAATTTTTGGATGATTTCTCCTTGACACACTGCCGACGATGACGCAGTATATCAATTTGGCTAAGCTTTAACTGACTTTTACAGTTTTCACAATAATAATTGCCCGAACTTGTCGTAGCCCTACTTGAAGTAGCCGGCGGAGTAGTTTCTCTCTTCTTTTTCCTCTTAAAGCCCAAACACTCTGTACGATGCTTTAGCTGTGCCAACACATCATATTGCTCCAACTCAAAATCGCATTCTTTACAAAACCAAGGCTGCTCCTGTAAAGCTGTATCCATGGCCAAGGTCCAGTTCTGTTCCGCCAGGCAAGCATAGACCACATGTTCAGACACCTGAAGTCCACCTTTTTCTAAATTAGGCGTAAGTTTAAAATCCGGGGCAAAGGGATTAATAGTTAGCTCGGCCAAACGTCCAAAGGGTGGCTGATGAGTGTACAGAGTTTTGAGATCGGCAGGTAGCAAACGTTTCAGTCCATAGGCCACATCCAAGGCCATATAATCAAGCAGATCCTGCCACAGGCTTACATTAGACGAAGCTGTTGATGATGGTTCGCTGCCATTGAGTTCTGCCACAAAGAAAAAGGGTCAGTTGGCTTAAGATGGATTGGAATTATATGTGTGATTTACCTTCTAACTTCTTGTTTAGCTGACTGCTCCAACGGCGACGCAGCTCAATGGCTCGACTTAACAACTGCAGGCCACTGCCCGGTATGGGAAAGTCCAGGCATAACCAATTGTCACACACCATCCGACTGAGTCCCAAATTGGTATCAATGGCATAGCCAAAAAGTAAGAGAGTCTGTGCCGCCGGCAGGCGTATGCAGTTCATCAAATAAGGTTTGGCCGTCTCCAGCAGAGATCTGGAAAATCAAATTAAAGTACACTTGGGTTAGGAATGGGCTCATTTCACTCACTGGTAGCACAGCAATTGGTGACGCTCGCTAAGCGGCTGTTTGGGTGTATAGTAACTGGGTTTCTCGTGAAGATCACTTTCGGCCAGCTTGAGCAAATCAAAGTATTTGGCAAAATGCGAATTGGGATGCAGGGAGAGAAAGGGCTTTAGGCGTGTATGAAAAAATTGCTGGCCCCCGCCCTTGCAATAGTTAAACTCATCCGCCAGGGCCAGCTGGGGATAGAAACCGCTGATTAAAAGCAATTTCAGTAGCACCACATCACGATGACGATCCAGGCGGGCCGAACGCTCCAGCAGCGACAGCTGGCGTGCATCATGACGCAAACGAAAATCCACATCTCGCATGTCTTCTCCCATTTGTAGGTCATCCTCTTCCGTTTGATAATTCTGTTGATGTTTCAGCAGCTTACGCTGACGCGGCTGCTCAAAGCGCTGACGCCGCTTCATGGCCTTTAGTTGACGCAGTTCACCATGACGTGTGGCTCGCTCGGCACTGGTTAAGCAGCTGGAACTGGGCACAGCCATGCGACAGCTTTCCAATATACGTTGGAATTGCTGTCTTAATTTGCTAACCTCGTAGAAACGTTGCTCCTCTATGCCCAGACGTTGACACCATTTTCGTGTATTCTCTCGCCCCATCTTCAGGTTTAGCCACTCGCAATAGGCACGCATAAGGGTAAACAAATCACCCTGATCCGATTCCAAGGGCTGACGTTCACGCTCACAGCGTTGATCCTGATAGGCACGTGTGGTAAAAGGATTCTGTACACTCAACATGGCGGCCAAGGTAAGCAGCTGCTCCACCTCCGGAAAGACACAGCCCATGAGCAGCATTTTGCCAATGGACAGCTCCACAGGTAAATTGGCCAGCGAGCTGCCCAATGGAGTGATTTTCTCCTCCATGCTGAGGGCGCACTAACACAGGGGGAAAGGAAAGTTTAAGTCAGGGAAGAGATTTGCTGGGCAGTTACTCACATGCTGCTTTAAAGCCAAAATGGTTTGCTCTATGCGTTCCGCTTCGGGAGCCTCTATAAAGGGAAATGCTCTTACATCGGGCAGACCCATAGACACCATTTGCACGATAGATTTAAAAAATATTTTATTAAAAAAAAAAAAAAATAAAAACAATAGTTATTTAATTTTATTAATTATTATGAAATATTTTTGTAAAAGTATTGATATTGAAATTATAAAAAATACGATATTTTTTTAAAACAATTAACTAACAAACAAAAAAATTAAAATAATTTCTTAGAAAAATTGATATTTGTGCAAATTTTAAATGTGTGGTATTTTTATATTTTAAATGGAAACTTATCTCCAAATGTAGTCTAGTGATATCATTAAATAAAATTGGGTTGCCATTTATCGTTTCCAGTAACGGCAAGCGCCGGGGCATTGAATTAGCCAAGTTTTGAAAAACTTAAAAAAATATCCCACACCTTAAATTGTTTAAAGCTGCATCAAAGTGTCGGACTCTTGTACAGCGCCGAATTTTGTGGCAGAAATGATGCCCTACAGATCCTCAATTGGATTTAGATCCGAACTTAATGCCGGCCACTGTAACAGCGGAATATTGTGGGACCTGAAATATGCCTTTGTCGCCGGGCAACGTGTATGGAAGCTTTTTCTTGCTGAAAAATCGAATTGTCACCATGGAACTCGTCCGCGATTGTGATAAGCTTACTTTCCAGCATCTCTACATACATTTGCGCATTGATACGGCCAGGCCCTAATCGAATTTGCAACTTGCCTTTAGCACTAAAGAAAGCCTCTACCATGAGAGACTCATCAGCATGGTTGCGCTTGTAGCAGTTCGGTCGGGGATGTCGCATATCTCCGCAAATCCATGTGAGCCGCCTTGGTTAAACTATTTTATCACTTAATATGAAGGATTCTATTTCTGCGTGCCAAATCATTTTCTTTCATAAATGCCCATTTGCGCATTCTTGTAATGTTGCTCGTGGCACGGTTTAGGTACCTTGGACTGATTCTGAAGATGCAACTTCTTTCGGCAAATTTGCAGCTTTCGTTGTCGAATATTGGTAGACTGAGCTCCGATTAATTTGAGGCAGCTATCAATTTGTTGGCTGTAGAGTCCTTATGAGTTGCTTGGTGCTCATCCACCTTGGGAATCGCTGATTTTGACAATAATTTTGAGGACTATTCAAAAAATTTGGTTACTGTGTTACGACAGCTGTTCGTTAAACTGCGTTTACACCAAGTTTTCTACCAGCTTCATGCATGGTTTTGATTTTTATCTACTGTTTAAGGGATAGTTCTTTTTGTAAGTGGCATTTTTAGCCAAAATAACATGTTATCACTTGAAATTCACTTTACCTGTTCAATATTTTGTCATTGAAACAGCCATTTAAGTTGACGCTATTTCCCTTAAAAGACAAAAAACACAAATTGCACATATATCAATTTTCTATGAGAAACATGGGATGGCTCGCTTGATTCATATAACTGCACCACAGATTAGGAGGTAATTAGAAGTGAACACTTGGCAAAGCGACATGAAGTAAAAGAGAAAGAAAGTGTATACTCAAAACCAATGTACCGTTATTGGATCGAAAGAAATAACAAAAATTATTTTGCACATATTAACTTTAGAGGTATACGTATAAACTGCATTGCTAAAATATTCATTGGCATTCTTAACTCGCGGCTTGCATCATGGGTAAAGGAAAATTTAAAAAAAAGATTATAATTACAATAGCTCACCTAACCTTGCACAAAAATAGAAAACTTTATGCCTTCTTTGAGGCCTTCAGCGCTGCCTTTGATACAGAGGCACTAATATTTAAGCTGAATACGATGGGAGTATCAACAAAGATGACCAATCTTATTGAAGATCTATATAGAGCAACACGGACTGCAGTGTGGACAGGAAACGAACTGTCAAGTTTCTTTGAAACAAAAATGGGTGTAAGGCAAGGATGCTTATTGTCACCAATGCTTTTTGCTTTGTATTTAAATGATCTGCACGACTTTTTAGGAGAAGGCGTGAACGCCGAAAAAAAAAATTCGATTACTGATGTATGCTGAGGTTATTGTAATCTTATCAGATACGCCGGAGGTCCTGCAGCGGATGATCTATGGACTGCACAGTATGGAACATGAATGTCAACTTGGCCAAATCAATGATAATGCTCTTCAGAAAAGGTGGGAGACTGTCCAGTAAGGAAAAATGGACTTTCAATAACGAGTACATAAAAATAACGTCGGAATACACATATTTAGGTGTTTTATTTCCACACCATCTTCAAAAAATATTGCAAAGAGAGGAAGCTGCTAAAAATGCAATTAACATGACTTAGCAAAACTTTGTCAGGAATAGGAAAATAATATTTTCAAAATATCGATCGATGCTATATTGAAGATATATCAAGCTGTTTGCAGAGCCATATAAGGGACTTTAAGTTATTTTAAGAAACTTATTGTGGTATTTTGTTAAAAAGATTTCGAAAAATTTTCAAAAAATCATTTTTTTCCTAATTTATGGATAACAACAAGTAAAACGAGTAAGGTTTTGCTCTAAAAGCTTAAAAACTTAATTGGCTGCTATATTGGTGAAAAACTTGAGTATCTAATAAACAATGACAACAAAAAAATTAAATTTTTTAGGAAATTCACACTTTTGGGGCCGTTTTGGAGGATGTAGAAGTGTTCAGTTTGTAAAACCTTGCTCAAAAGAGTTGTTTGGTATTTCAAAAGCTTCATTTTCTCCAAAAAAAGTATGCGAAAAAATTCTGATTTTTTTAAAGTTATACTCGAAAAAGTAAAAAAATACGTTTTTGAAAAAAAGTTTTTTAAGAAATACTACCGGAAAACATGAATTTTTAAAAATCTTTGTATGAAGAATTTATTTTGCGGACTGTCAGCTACAACTTTGCCGAAGACAGTTTGCAGCTATCACTAAAACTGAATGAGCTGTTTGCCCAAAACTAATGACACCTTTTTTTGGTTGGCACACCCACTTTCAAAAACTTTGAGGGTCCATAAAAAAAAGTACTTCCAATCTGGCCAACGCTGATAGGGATTTACTCAGTTGTGATAGTTTTTTGGCTGTTGCACAGAGTTATCAATGAAATTTGATAGATGGCAATTGTCTATTAGGCTTCACTTCTTCGTTTTGAGTTTAAAATTCTTAAAAGTGTGTGGCAACGCACGCCGGTTACCTCATATGAAAAATGTACTTCAAAACTGTTTTATGGCAAATCTTTCAGCCGTTTTAAAACAAACGTATTTTATATCACTCAGGATAATATGTGATCTGAAATATGGAGTTTCATATAAAACAGGTTTTGCATATTTTGCATATTTTAATATGCAAATATGCAATTTGTGCAAAATAGTTTTCAGCGGACTTACATAATTTTTCAATAAAAATAAGATGTGGTGCAATAGACTGGCCCTTATATTAACTATTTTTTTTTGATTTCAAAATACCGGGCGGAAAAAGATTCGTTTTGGTCCCAATAGATATGAAAAAAAAGTTTGGCAGCGATCGGACTTCATTTAGTGGACGCGAGCTCGCCCTCAAAATCGAAAATTTGAAATGTATGGAAAATGAGGGGGATAAGTTTCGAATTTAAAATCTAAATTTTCAAAAAAAATTTTATTTGTAAATTCATTTTATATCCTTTTAGGGGAATATCATAGCAACATTTTAAGTATAAATGTGTCTTTTTTTGAGCGTAAACTTGGCCAGAATTATATCAAAAAGGTCAATTTTTCAAAAATTTTTTTTGTATTTTTTTTCGAAGAATTTTTAATAAATATGAGTTTCTGATTTTTGCTTTTGCCCGGGCGGCAAAACTATCGTTTTGGTCCCAATTGATAATATAAAAGTTTGGCTGCGATCGGACTACATTTAGTGGACGCGCTCTCGCCCCAAAAACCAAAAATTTTAAATATACTACCAATATATGGGATGACATACGGATTAAATCTGTAAAATTTAAAATTACATATTTTTGATGAATATTTCGAGCGTAGACTTGGTCAGAATCATATCAAATCGGCCAATATAAAAAAAAAAAAAATTTTTTTTAGATGAGTTTCCAATTTAAACTCTAAAAAATTTTAATTTTTGTTTAAGTGTTAATTCTCTATAAATCCTTTAAGGGGAATACCATAGCAACATTTAACATATTTTTGTTGGATATTTCGAGCGTAAGCTTTGTCAGAATCATATCAAATCGGCCAATTTTTCACATTTTTTTTGTTTATTTGACGCCTGTAGTAACTAAAACCATCTGACCCATTTAGGTTAACCTTTTTCTCATCTGAGAGTGCCACACTTGTAAGCTCTTCCCTCGAAGACATTTGACGTTTCGTAATATCCCTTCTGGCTTATTTATTAGATGTCTGTCAATACGAGCTTAGTCGTCATTTTCTTAAAGATTAACGGTCGCACGAGCTCAGAAGGTTACTTAAATTTATTGGATGAACTCTTAAAAGACTTTTTGGACCAAGAGTCGGACCCGGATACAATCTTTTAGCAAAATAATGCTGCCATTAACATGAATCCAATTCAGAACATGTGTGGTAACCTTGCATGTCCTGTTTATGCTGCCGGACGAAAGTTCAACTCGACTGAAGAGCTTCGAAAGTCTGTTACTGAGGAATGGGCCAAAATATCGGATTCAGAGTTCGAATTCATAATTAGCGCCATCCGGTTAGGGATTTTTAAGCTCATAAAGAAGCCTGGAGGTTAAATCCATCATGTATTGATTTTTTATTATCCTTATTCTGTATCCTTTTTAATTTTTTTAAACTGGCTTTAATTAAATTTCGCAGTAAAAATATAACTTTTTTTTTAAAATATTCAGAAAACATGCTTTAACTTTAATAAAAATATTTGATATTGTTGATTTACCTCAAATTAAGCACGTTTTAACAATTTTGACCAAAAAAAATTTTACAACATGTTTTAAACAATTTTTATTGAGCATAGGTGGCTTTAATTAAATTTCGATGAGTGTAGCTGATGAAGTCAGAAAAGAGCTGGGTGAAAGCAATGTGGTTTTCTTGACGCTGCTGGATCACAAAGGAAGGTCAAAATATTCTTTGTCCAAAACTAAATAATATTTATAAGTTTACGAGTACTGCAACCAAACTTCTTAGGTCCTACTTAACGGACAGATCACAGGCAGTGGTCTCTGAATCTTCCACGTCTAATTTCAAAAACCTCACGAGAGGTGTTCCACAAGGCTCGGTATTAAGACCTCTGTTGATTTCTGTAGGGGAGAGTCTTCGGTTGTGGACATACATGCGTTTTTCCCTACTAACTTTTTTCCCAGTCAACATTATGCGGTGATATGAACATCATTGTAAAGCTAGAGACTCTAGCTAACTTTCCTCTGAAGTAACCTATTGTTTTAGACAAGTGGGAAAAAATTTGCAGCCATGTATATGAAGTGATGATTTTTGGCCAACATTTTTTTGTACCTGGTTGTGGACACCCTTGTAAAATCGCTAGAAATGGAAAAATATGACGTAAAATGGTCATGAATTGATGAAAAAAGAACGTTTATTTATTAAAGAAGCCTTCAGTGGCAAAAAGAACAAAAATAATGACCTTCAGTGGAAAAAAATCAAAAAATTATGGCCTTCAGTGACAAATTGAAAAGAATTATTCCGAAATGCAATTTGCATGTGAAATAGCTGGCTGGCACAGAACTATCGCAAACATCGCAATGGATCGAATTTGCAGCGGTCAGTTTTTTTGGCAAGAGCGCCAAACAAATCAAACAGAAGTCGACATCTTCGTTTCGGAGAAGATCCTTGCACCGGCCCAATTTCATCCAACAGTGATAAGGCTAGCCGAACACGCTCGTGAAATGGATGGTTCGGGGGAGGTTAACACCTCTCCTTCTAGCCGAATCTTGGGATCGGCGGAAACGATGATACGACGCTGATTGACTTCATCAACATCAGCTTCTGTGGCGACTTCTACTGCATTTCGTTTGACAGCCTCAATGAAGTCAGCTTCGGAGAAAGCGTCAGTGTCAAACGGAACAATACCGGGCTTTCGAAAACCAAAACTTCTTAGGTCCTACTTAACGGACAGATCACAGGCAGTGGTCTCTGGATCTTCCGCGTTTAATTTCTAAGAACCTCATGAGAGGTGTTCCTCAAGGCTCGGTCTTGTGCCCTCTGTTGTTTTCTGTATATTGACTGGTCACTTAAAATATCGTAAAACTTTCGCTTTCAAAATATTTCAGATGGTACAAATGGCTGCACATTTGTCGGACCGGCCGGATCGGATTATAATATAATAAAATGGTAAAGAGTAGTATTAGAAACCATGTGAGAAAAACTTTTTATGCTAATGCAATCGCTACAGCCCTCGTAAGTTTATTGGTACTGTATTCATAATTAGCGAGTTATGCCAAATCGGGCAACTATGATGGATGGAAAAATGTCACGCTTTTACATGTCACGTATGGAAAGAGATAAATATTTCGTCTCAAAAATTTTGACTCAATATTTTTCGCTCCCAAACTATACATTTCAAAGAACTATTCATTCATAAGATATTAAGAATTATTTCGGTTAAGTATTGAGTCAGGGCTCGCTAAAATTCCTGGCGCTACATAGATGCTCGGTCGAAACCAATATAACTGTTTTTGTCACTTGGAATAGCTTCTCAATTTTCGTCCATTATTTTAAAGAATTTTACTCGTAACACATTCTTTAACACTTATAGAGTAAAATCATTATATCGTAAAACAGAATCTTTTAAAAAAAATCTCTTCGACTTACTCACAAGGTTAAAATAAAATAAAAAAATATTTAAACTTAAAAATTACGCACAGAGTGGAAATCTCCGCCCAAATATATATTCTTGGTCAGCATGAGATAATAAATAGCAGTAAAGCTACCGAGTTGAAATTTTCATCTGCTTCTTGTAGCTGCCATACAAATGTTCGTTTTCGGTAAATCGTGTTTTAGTGAGCAAACTTTGCGAGTTTTGGTCTAAATAGCTTATTGCTCAAACACGGTCATGGGTAATATGTAGCTGTTTTAAACGATCGGCAAAATTGTTCTGGTGGAAAAGTCACTAATCGTTGATAAAAAGCTATTTCAAGTGTATAAAAACTTCGCACAGACGAAGTTAGCTTTCCTTTCTCGTTTTTTAATTAATTCTTTTATTTTATTTTTAATCATATTGGGGGAATATCATAGCAACATTTTAAATATAATGTTCCATATTTTGAGCGTAAAATTGGTCATCAGAACACTCCAATTTTTCTTGTTTATATATTTTGGTTTCGAAGAATTTTTAATATAAATGAGATTTTGATTTTGCTTTGCCTTTATTTATTTTATATTACTCACTCCTGGTCCTGTGCGTCCGGCACGTCCTTTGCGCTGCTCCGCCGACGATTTAGATACCCAGAATTCTTTCAGCCTTTGTCCCTTGCAGGCTGCATCATAGCTCATCTCCTTCACCTTGCCCGAATCTATGACAAAACGCACTCCATCCACTGTGAGCGAAGTTTCCGCTATATTGGTGGACACTATACACTTGCGCCCGCCCTCTGGAGCATAGTCAAAAACCTTATCCTGCTCGGCCAAAGCCAGGCCACTGTGCAACGGTAGTATGAGCCAGTGCGTCTGCTGTGTGGCATACTCCTGTATGGCCTCGCATACCGAATCAATTTCATTGACTCCACTGACAAAGATGAGCACATCACCACGCTCGCTGGCTAGAAGAGAGTTGTAAGAGTTTAAGTTAACCAAATGGGTATAATCATCTTAGCTGACACCCACTTGGATACTGCTGGTCAATCAGACTCAAAACTTGTACAAATGGAGCCGGATCAATGCGTGTGCTGCCCTGGGAGCGCTTGGAACCACTTGTGGCCTGGCCCGCCTTTAGCTCCAAAGCCGGTGGCGGCATATAGCGCAGCTTGATGGGATACAATCTACCCGGCACTTGAACCAAACGTGCACCCTCATCCTTGAAATAGCCCTGGAAGAGCTCCACATTAATGGTGGCCGACATTAGTATCAGCTTCAATTGCGGCTTGGCTCGTAGCAGACACTTGGTTACGCCCAAGAGGAAATCACCAAACAGATTTCGTTCATGAATCTCGTCCAGTATCAGCACATCGTATTGCTCCAGGTGGGCGGCCACCGCCAATTGACGCAACAGCAGGCCTTCTGTGATGAACACAATGTTGGTATGCTGCGTCTTGCTGCGCTCGAAGCGTATCTGAAAGCCCACTTTGGAGCCATAGTCGTCCAACAGCTCGTGGGCCACACGCTTGGACAGGGACACGCAGGCCAGGCGTCGGGGTTGGGTGCAGGCTATAAATTGTTGACTTTTAGTAGAGAAACAAGGTGGTAAAGGATTTCCCTACCTATGCTGCGATACCCAAACTCGTACAGAAACTGCGGCACCTGGGTGGACTTGCCGCAGCCCGTATCCCCGGCCACTATAAGCACCCGGCTAATGTCCAAGGCTTCCTTTAAGTCCCTTTTAAAGCTGGCTATGGGCAATTGCCGTTGAGCTTGACGCAGTTTCTTAATGCGTTGGAACTTCTCCTTCTGCTTAAAGTCCAGATAGACCAAAAGCAATTGGTGAAACTGTCGGTGCAACTCGCTCTTTATTTCCTCCCTCAAAGCCTTCTCGTCCAGTTTTAAGGCCAGATGCTTGCTTTTGTGATAGGGCTGAACCAGGCCATAATCCGTTTCGCTGATAAGCGGGGCCAGCTCTGGCTGGCCCATGGAACGCAGCATAGATTCATATTTGTTGACAAATTGCCAAAAGTCCTTTTCATTCTCCACCAGGCTAAGTGGCTGGCGACTCTTGGCCTGCAGCAATGGACTCAGCTCGGCCCGGTGGTTCAGGAAACTAAAGTCCACCAGGTTCAGTGGTTTACGCGACATCTCGTCCAGAAAGTAAACAAACCGCCTATCGATAATCGATAGGCAGCTATCGTATTTAACCATTTTTGGTACTTTTATTAATGTTGAAACAAAAAGAACACTTAACTCTTAAATTATCTACCACATGGCCCGTTGCACTCCCGACAGCTTATTGTAGTCGGCCAAATGGCGCCACACTATGCGACTCAGTCGATACTTGTGCACCACTCCCCTGGGTCGTGACGTAAGTGCACAACGTTCCCGCACTCGTACCAGCGAGGAATCCCTGGGAAAGGCCGCTATCTCCACATCGGCCACCTCGCGCAGCTCTATGGGCAGTATATCATTCTTGCGTAAAGAGTTAACCCGTAGACGCTCCTTGGCATGCTCACTGACACACTTGCGCCGCTTGACATCGCGTATCATCTTCCAGTCGGCATACTTGGTGCGCACCTGCTGCACCTAAAGTAACAGGGTTGGTAAATCTCTCTTTTAACATTCCAATAAACTTACCCCGCAGCCGGCAATTTGTATACTTTGGCAAACATAGCCACCAATTCTGGCCAGGGAGTTCATCTTTCGGTCTCCAGCAATGGACTATCGTGGTATCGATAACAGCAACAGCTGTTTGTATGCAGCGGGGGTGAATGGCAAATTGTGTGTGTTTTAACTTTAATTGAATTTGTTGTGTATTTGTGATTAAATGTGATACAAATGCTTTTGTGCAAGCCTCTCAGCTTTAGTCAAATGTAATGCCCCGCCGGCCTGGCTGAGATAATGAAATTTTAATTAATAATTAAACATTTTACATAACAAGTGTGCTGAACTGCTTCTTCTTGCCACTTTTTGGTTGTTTAAGAACTAAAGGAAGGAAAAAACAACTAAATAAATTAGCTTAAGAGGTGAGTTTTGCATTTGTATTTTAAGTTAGTTAGTACTTTGTAGAATTAGCATTAAACAGAATATCAGCTAAAAATCATATATTTTCTAGAGATGAACAAGTGATGAGCAGCTGCGATTTGGCAGTCACTGTGAATCAACATTTTCATCTAAAAGCTCGTGGAATGATTCGTCAGAAGACTTCGTTTTAATCTGTTTCTGCTGCCAAATTAAAACATGGAGTTGGTCTTGCCTTTATTGGAAGTTGTGTGTAATATACAGAAATTTTGTTGGAGACGATTCCATTAAATATTTAGCTTAGAAATCATGTAAATGTGTCAAACGGTGTTTATGAAAATTGGATGTTTGGACAGAGTTCATAGCAAAATCCACAGGAGAAACATAATTGCCACACATGCCGCTATGAACCATTTAATATATTTTATGCCTTTGAACGCTGCAGGTCTCACCCGTGGCAATCGGTCTATATCTATTCAAGAAGGGTGTGACGATTTTGTCGACGTGAAACCACTCGGGCAGGTGTTCGGCATGCAATTGTAATCCTGTCGGGCGAGGCACATTTTCAGGCTGTGCCCGTAAGTAGTTATCATCCGGAAGGGCGAGCGGTCCTTCGCTTAGCATTGGTATGATATCGTTGTGAAGGACCAGACGACGTTGGCATGTCGGGCAATGTGGTATGTCCTGAGCATTGAGTCTGGGCCATAGACAGGTCCAGCAATATACATGCCCGCAGATCAAAATCACGCTGCACCGCACAGAGCGGTGGCATATCTTACAGCCATATGGCTTCAGCACGCGCATACGACGGGCATTTGTGTGTGCTGCAGCATCTCCGGATGATTCAGCGTCAGAAGGAGCGACTTGATTAGCTTCAATGATAAAATTAATGCTTTCCATTTGACCCTTTGTGTTATCTTTTGGGTAAAGCTTACCAGCTGTGTCGCCTTCAATCGCATCTACTTCCACAATAGGGTTGATATTCTCCATATGTGTTTTCTTGAGGGATATTTGTGTATAGAAAGTGTTAACTGGCTTGTGTACGTTTGAAAGGTAAAGTAAGATATCTCTGATTGAATCAATTTTCTACATATTAAATGAAAATGTGTTAATGTTGGCTGATGACAATGGTTAAAAGAGTATTGCAGTTAATAAGGAATGGAGGTGAATTTGAATAAGTCTGAAATTATGGTATTGAGGAAAGGAGGCAGACTATCGGCTTCTGAAAGATGGACCTGCAAGAGAGATGTAGTAAAAATATTATCTGAATTTATATACCTGGGAGTCCTTTTCACTCCCACCGTGTCATTTAAAAAGCATGTGCTTAGAAGGAGTATTGAGGCCAAAAGTAGTATTATCATTGAACTGGAATAACTTCCTGAGAAAACACATAAATGCAAAATGAAAAATATTTCATGCAGTAAGCCGTATAATCCACTGATATGCTGCAGTACTGACGTCGACAGGACCCAACACCAAGCTATGCCCTTTCCCTTAAGACAGGTTTGGAGGATGCCCGCCTGTATACGCTCAGCTTTTTAGGAAAAACGACTCCCACACTACATTACCAGCATACTAATGGAAAAGAATATTTTCTGGGTAAGAAGTCTGGATGAATTGTTCAACCCGCTTCAAATAGACTGGAGAGACTCCTTAAGATCAGCTTGGGAACTAGGGTTGACGAATATTTTTAAAATATCTTATCGATGATATTTTCTGATTTGAAAAAATATCAAATGATATTTGAAAAATCACTTTGAAAAAATCTATATTATTGATATTTTAATTCTTTTTCCCAAAAAAAAAGGTAATACTCTGCCGCAAAATAAAAAGATATTGTCTATATTGAGCATAGATAACAATATTTTTCATGAGATTCGAGTCTTGTTTGCATTATACATATAAAATACTTTTAATTCCAATATTTGGATTTAAAAGACGTTAAAAACACGAGTTGCGTTATATGTAGGTTAGGTTAGGTTAGGTTGCGATGGCTGAGAGCGACAAGTCGCTCTCCCACTTAGGCCTCATGGGCCCGTTGCGATGCCATATATTCCCTGTTAAACCCTTTCATCCCGAGGGGGTCAATACTGAACCATTGTGTGGACAGAATATAGTGTATTAGAGCTGGGATCTCTATCTCGGACATCTCCGAGAGATTGGTAAAGAAAGGTTGACCTAGGGTTCTAAGTCTCCTTCTACTCAGAGCGGGGCAGTGGCACAGGAGGTGTTGTACCGTTTCCTCCTCTTCTTCATATTTACAACTTCTACAGAAGTCATGGTGTGCTACACCTAGGCGTACTGCGTGTCTGCCAATGAGACAGTGACCCGTTAGGGCTCCTACCAGAAGTGCTATGTGTTCCCTTCTGTAACGCAGAAGTGTGTTAGTGCGTTTTAGATTGAATGTTGGCCACGTAAGTCTTGCTACTGAACACGAGGAAAGGTTTTTCCACCTGTCATTTGCAAGACGTAGTGTTTCGTTTTTTATGTGAAGCTTGTAGGTAGCTATAGGCATCCCTATCGTGCTCTTCTCTGAAAGGAGCTCGATGGTAGTGCCTAGTCTGGCCAGTTTGTCCGCAGACTCATTTCCATCTATGTTTCGGTGTCCAGGCACCCATATCAGGTGAATACTGAAGTGTCGGCCAATCTCGTTAAGGGATAAGCGACATTCAGTAGCGTTCCGCTTGACTGTGAGTGTGCTGAGGTAGGTGGCAGCTTCCTGGATGGCTACCACCTCTGCTTGGTACACACTGCAGTGGTTAGGAAGGCGGAACGATAGGTTTAGGTCTAGGTTGGGGGAGAAAACCCCCCCTCCTACTTTTTCGTCGAGCTTAGAGCCATCTGTGTAGATATTTATGGCGCTAGCTCTGCTATGAGGAAGGTTTTCCCAATCGCTTCGACTTGGGATGTAGACGTCGTAGGATTTGTCGAACGTCGTTCGTGGTATACAGTAGTCCGTATTTGACGGTATACTCGCTTGGTGGCTAAGTATTGTAGAGTGTCCGGAATTACCCCCGTCCCAGGTATCGGATTCTCGTAGTCTAAGGGCTGTAATGGTAGCCATCTGTTTTGCTATAAGGTCTAGTGGTACTAGATGAAAAATGATGTTAAGCGCTTCCGTTGGTGTGGTACGGCGCGCGCCGCTCATACATATTTTAGCACTTCTCTGTACTTTGCTTAGGCTGTTCAGGACGTATTGTTTCCCGAGTGCTGGCCACCATACTAGTGACCCATATAAAAGTATTGGGCGTACCACGGCTGTGTAGAGCCAGTGTACTATATATGGGGAGAAACCCCACTTCCGGCCTATAGCCTTTTTGCATGAGAAAAGAGCAGTTGTTGCCTTTTTATGCGGTCAGTTATGTTGTCATTCCAGAGTAGCTTCCTATCTAGAACGACTCCCAAGTATTTGGCATTGTCCCCAAAATGTAGGCTCACTCCGTTGATTTTAGGAGGGATGAGATTGGGAATTTTGTATCTCCTGGTGAAGAGTACTAGTTCCGTTTTGTCTGGATTTACATCCAGACCGCAAGTTGTCGTCCACTGAGCTAGTGTTGTCAGTCCGGTCTGCATGAGGTCACACAGCGTCTGTGGGAATAGTCCACATTTAAAAATTGCAATGTCGTCCGCGTAGGCCACCACCATGTGTCCCTCCTCTTCCATCAAACGAAGCAGTTGGTTAACTGTCACGATCCATAGTAGAGGAGAGAGAACACCTCCTTGCGGAGTACCTCTACTAACAAATTTGCGAGCGGTAACGCCTCCGAGTTTCGCGTACACCGACCTGCTGGTTAGCAATTTATCGATGAACCCTATCAGAGGCGTATCCGCTCCCACATTTGTCAAGGCAGAGGCGATGGCACTAGGTTGGACGTTATTAAAGGCACCCTCTATGTCGAGGAATGCCACAAGAGAGTACTCTCCTATTTCAAGAGATTTTTCGATCTTTGAGACGCGTTATATGTAAATCCGTCGCACAGTGGTCCCAAATCCCAAAAAGACGGCCAAAAGTCGAAAAACGTATTTGATTTGGCTGAAAGTCTGTACTCGGGGGTTTTTGGGGTCGCTGATCACGAATCCGATGTCAAAATTTAGAAAAACAAAATAACGGAATCAATATTGCGAACAATTTCTTCGAAAAGGCTGTAAAGTCGAAAAACACGTTTATCGATAATATCTCGATAACTATTTGACAGATTTTTTCATATCGATTTTCGTGCTCAGCGGACCAAAATACTTTAGAAAAAGTTGGTTTGGTGTGCTGTCGAGCAGTGTATATATATTATGTAGCGACAAATGTGGCACAAAAATCATCACCGAGACAAAATATGCAGCTATCTGCAGCTAATTTTTATACTCTGTACCAAAGGTACATAGAGTATATTAAGTTTGTGCAAAAGTATGTAACAGGAAGACCACGTCACGTTCGAATCGCTTCCATTTTTTGTCATTATTTTGGAAACCGAATTTCACTAGCTATACACTTTAACACTAATCAAAGTGCTTGGTAAAATTTGTTTTATTTTGACATTTTTCATTTTCAATGTGTACGACGGTCACGGTTCGACAGAATGGAAATGCCCATATTTACTTTTTAAAATAATAAAATTTTGTTTGACTTTCTTTATATTTTTCTAACAAAATGCAAATACTTTTTGCATTCCAAGCTTACTAGAAATATTTTGCACCCACATGCACCGTACAACCACCGTGGGAACGCGCTTTTCCCCCTCAACTATATATCAGATGCATATCTGTCAACACAATTAGAGCCACAAAATATGCAAACAAATCATATCAAAAGCAAGTTGCGCATATGCAATTACCACGTATCCAAATAAGAAAAAAAAACCATCAAGCTGCACTGCCTCCAAAGATTCCTATCATCTGGCAAGCGCACAACAAACAAGGAGAAATTTTCACAGAGCCAAGTGGCCAAAAGAAACTATTTAACCTTTTAACAAGCGCAAACTGGCGCACAAATGTTAATGTGGGCGCACACAACACACTACACTCAATCAGTCAGATTCAGTCAGTCAGCCAAGTCAACCAACCAGTCAGCCAGTCAGAAGCCAGGCAAACAAATCACTTATGAAGCTTAGTCATGCCGCCTGCCATCCAGCCTTTGCATACAAAAGGGAAAAAGGCATTTCTAATTATACACCTAGACACACACACACACAAAAAACCGCATTTCATTTAACAAAAACCAAAAAAATGCAATAAAAGGAAAGGAGAGGCCAACCCAAAAATAAATTTATTTATATTTAAAGGAAAGAAGTAAAGTAAAGGGATGTGATTTTTATATCATAGCTAGAGTATGTGGAATGGATATACTTTTATAAATAGGTTCCTCAAACATTAAAAATTATTTGAAAAAATCTCAAATTTGGGCCAAAAATGTGTGTTTGAACAACTATTTCAGTTCATTTAGTGCCATTCTGTACAACAAAACATTTTATGATAGACCATGGTATAATTAACAAGGTAGAGTCGTCAGGAATTCACCATGCGAGAGAGGTACCAGTTGATAGGAACATGTGAGAGCTCGTTGACATCCCCTTTGCTACTAAGTGTTTTCCCCATTCAACTGGTACCCCCAAAAAAGGACGCAGCTTACTTTAATGACTTCACCTGGTATAATTCCCCACCATGTGATAGACAAATTAAACAATAAATTTTAATAAGCAGCCATATAAATATTACGTATATAAATACCCGCAATTGGGAGGAACTTGTCAATCCAATGCACACAATATGTGCAAGAAAATTCATTTAGTAATTCGTTGGTTCCGTCGTGCACATCAGTGTTTTTAAAACTGGACTGTTTCAAGTTTAAATTTTTGGAATTTTAAAAAATTAACTGTTAGAAATTTGGAGTCCAAAATAAATCTTAGGCTTAAATATTTCAATTAAATTAAGTCAGTTACGCAGTTACAAAATCTGATTGGATCAAAAAATAGGTGAAGAAATTCAACGACTTTCAGAATAAACATAATATTACTGTACAACCAAGAAAATTGTGGATAGTGCCGAAATTGAAAGTTTTGACTTTTTAACCTACAGGATAAACGCTGCAGTTCATCTAGGCGGAACGAGAAGAAAATGGTCGAATAAATGAAATTTGTGTTTACATGCCCCCATCTACCATCTACCGTCCACCTTCATTGCCTTCTTTAGCCACAATTTAACAATTATGTTGAACGCTGCTTAACCCTAGGAGGTTCAGGAATTTTTTGCCGCTAAATGGCACAACCAGGTCTGCGCAGACCTGTATGGGATTTGTATGGGAATACAAAGGAGGATGTCCTAATAGTGTGTGTAAATGTGATCCCAAAACGCTCTCGGGCATCCTTTAACCGAATGAGTGCTACAATCGCGCGCACTGATGAGTGGCTGTGGTTTGAGTAAAAAATACCTTTTGCATGACCTGACAAAAATATGTTTCTCTCCCTCCGAAAAAAACTATAATTTTTTCTTAATATTTTAAAAAAAAATTTTTACTTATAACATATTTAATACAATAATAATATTTTTTTTTTAAAACAATTTTCAAATTAATTTACATTTCTTAAAAATTTTATTTTACATTCAAATTACTTACTCTTATTTTTTTTATAATTATTTTACCAAAATATTAAAATTTATAACATTAATTTACAAATACTTTAAAAAATTTCACAAAATTCTTATCATTTTATAATTTTTTAAATAACCTTTAACTTCAAATTTCTTAGGAATTTTTTAATAAAAGATAAAGAAGGGGATCAAAATATTCTTATTAAAAAATTATTTATTCTAAATCCTTATAACTCTACAAATCCAACGTTTATATTTTTAATTTTATAGTTTTACTTCCACAATTCCATAATAACTTCCAATGTAGTTGGGAAAAACTAATTAAGGCATAGAGCCTAGTTAAATGTTGTTTTTTGATTATTTTTAATTAAAAGAAACAGAATTTCACACATTATTCTTTGAGGAAGTTGCTTTATGATTTTATTTAAAAGAATGAAGTAGATCGGTCAGTTTGGTTCGCGTATTTTGAGTATGAACATTCTAAATTTAGAACCTTTCGAAGCGGAATCTTACTATCTGGATCTCGAACCTTCGATCTGTCAAGCTAGTCAACCTGTCTACATTCCTTTTCTATATCAAACAAAGGAATTTACAGCTTTCGTAGTGTATACCCGATTCATTGTTTTCCCAAATTGTTGCTGTAGTAGGCGTTTACACACCTTTCGGCGTAGTTATGGCACTTTCATCTAACGCTAATGTATGTGCGAACATTTTGACTGAAATATGCAAAAATGTTAACCAATTTGATAGTTGACTTGGTCTATCTGCCCACATAAATCCCCAACTGTCTCTTAATTAAAAGCAAAAACTAAACTTGCAACTCAAAACTGGCGCCGTGGTGAGTCGAAGGGCATACAATAAATAAATAAATACGCGATGCTTGCCAACATATTTACAACGAAACAAATCAAGGAAAATAAGTCAAATTCAAGGTGGTCGCGACTTGTCAACGCGCGCGCGGACCAAAGAAGCGAATGATGATGGTGCATCCATTTGTGTGTGTGTGTGTGATACAGTGGGACAAGGGGTTGGAATAATATGGTATATAAATATAATAAATATTTGATTTACTATCATTTTGTTTTGATAGCGTAGGGCTCCAAATTTGAGTTTAAGAGCAGTCCAACCCCTATCAGCAAGGCTCGAGTCAAAATGTGATCCAAAACTTGTCTGCATTTTGTTATGGCAGTGAGTTTCGCTGGCGCTAAGCTGCTTGGATATTGTTCTTGTAACTTAATTCGAAGCGAGGCAGTTGCTTGTGCGACAGAGTGGTGCCAGTTGCCGAAAAATAACTCTCGGAGCGATGGGAGCAATGGGGGACAATGAGAGAAAAAGCTAAGAAATCGCTGGGATAGACATTAGAACGATTTTTCTTTAGGTAGGTAGGTACAAATGCCGAGCACGCATTCGTACTCGATATTTTTCACACTCGAGTGTCTTCAAAAACTGCAAAAACTGTACGCGGTGTTTAAAACACTTATGGCATATTTGCGCTTCGGCTAGCAGTGCCAATAATACTTGCTGTCGTTCGTGCGACAAAATTAGTTTTTTTCCACAAGAAGAGAGCGAGTGTTGATGGAATCACCCCCTCTCTAACATTTGTATATCTCTTTTTTGAGATACCAACAATAACTATACGGGATTTGCAGTTGCTTTTTCAAAGAAGAAAGAAAAGAGAAGAGAGCGAGAGCAATAAAAGTTATGCAAACTTAGGTTTTTACTTATTGTGACAGAAACAAACACTTTGATAGATGATCAACCCAGTGACTCCGAGTCGCAAAAATACTAAAAACAGAAAGAGTGTGGGTCTGACTCGACGATAAAATTTCGAGTGTCAGTCACACCGCATACGTATTCAAAGCGAATATTGATGCAGTCAAGAAACCAGACACTCTTGCAAATCTCTGGTAGGAACCTACTTGCTTTTTCTTTAGTTTTTTCCTTTTTGTTGATATAAAATTCTTAATGTTAAAAAAATTGTTGCTGCAAATTTGTTGAATTTCAGTTCACTGTGCCTTCTGTAGAGCTTAGAAGGATGCCCAGCCGGACAGTGGTGTGGCCAGAGAAGGGGCCAAAGAAGGGGTCCTCGCAAGCCAAAGGAAAACATTTAATATGATATTGAAACCTAACTGAACCAAAAAGAACCGCTAAATTGTTTTTGAAGTGCAAACCATAACCTCGGCGAAATTCATTCAAATGTTTTATGGGAAGTGAGATAAGAAATGAATCTAATTGTTATTGAATAATAAAGTGAATAACGATATTAGTTATACAAATGTGTTAATACTACAAATCAACAGGTGTTAGATTAACAATCAAATTATTTTCAAAATATTCTATTTTATACAGCGAAATTCAATTAAATGCATGTATTTAAATTTATGATGTATGCATGTATTTAAAATGATGATTAATAGTGAGTCCAGCTTCCAGATTTTGAAATCACTTCAAAAATTCGTTTTGGCATTGAGTCTATGACCTTGTGAAACTCTGAAGTAGAAATTTTGGCCCGTTCATTGACTACACCAATTCTGAGCTCTTCCACCGACTCGAATTTGCGACGACCTGCATATACACGTCGTGCCAAGTTACACCACATGTTCTCTATAGGATTTAGATCTGGGGAACGTGCTGGCCACTTCATATCATCGATCTGCTTCTCCTGAAACCAATTAACGCTGAGTCGTAATACATTTATGGCAGCGTTATCCTGCTGAAAAATGGTGTCTGAAGTAGGTTGCTGATCTAAAAAGTTGATTAATACTTCAACCAACATGGTTATATACTTTTCCGAGTTCATACGCCCATTTACTTTACATATGGGGGTCCTTCCATAGTAACTAAAACCAGCCTATATCATTAACGAATCTCCTCCAAAGTTCCGCTTTGTAAAAAAGGATTCGGGCTTCTTCAAATCGTGTCAGCAATAATTTAAACCATCTGGATCGTCAAGGTTGTTTTTTTTTCCTCTGAAAATATTACTTTTTCCATTGATCGGTCTATGACATGTGTTTTTCGGCAAACTCTAATCTTGCAACTTTATGCGATTCCTTTAAAGCTGGTTTAGACTTCATTTTCTTCCAAATCAGCCGATTACTTCCAGATAAAATTTGTTGTACACGACGCTTAGTAACGGGTAATTGTAAGTCAGCTATTATTTGCGATACAGTTGCATTTTTTTGTAAGCCAGCCCGAACTATAGCGGATTTTACACGAGAAGAAATCTTTTGATTATTATTATTTGATCGATTTGTATTATATTTCTGCTTTAAATTGATTACATTATCCACTGCAGATGGATTTCTCTTCAATTTAATGGCAATTTGCCTATTAGACATGCCAGTATCCTTGTAAGCAAGGATTTTGCAAGTTTCTTCAGATGATAATGTTTTTCCCTTTCCCATTTCAATATTGAGGGAAATTTTCAATAGGATATAATTTGTATCTGTTTAAATTAAACACGTATACATAATCAAACTATCAAATTAAGAAAATTTTGCACCTTTTTCTTACTTGAGGACTTGAAACACACTGCCTTTAATATTATTTCACATCAAAACGTTCACAAACTCTGTATAATTGGCAAGCTTTAGCCTAAACTAACTGTAAATGCTCTCTTTAAGCTAAAAATAGAAATAGAGAGACCAATGTAAAAGGGAGAATAGGATTGGAAGATGCCTTCTGGTTTCAATACATTTTAAGGTGACCAAACGGACCTGCCTTTAATTGAATTTCGCTGAGCTTATAAAAAAATACCTTAAGATAGAAGTATTTGTACAATGAGTCCGTTTAGTTTTATTTATCTTCCAGTAAAGTTAGACTACGTCAAGAAAAAGACAGGCTACTAATACACAGAACTATACACCAGTATCACATCTTATTATAGGTCTTAATTCCTTTCTTGGTATTGTAAACGAAGGGTTTTTCTTTGGTTTTTGATTTGCACACTATTTTTCAGGGTTTTATATTTACACACGGTTTTCTATTTACATAGTCTCTTTACTACTATCTACTGCCTACGGTGTGACCATTCTTCGATGTCTTAAAAATACCTCATTTTTTTGACATTTCGTCCCCTTTTTCAGGAAAATATTTTTGGGATACGCTTGTGTGTAGGTTTTGTTGTTTTTCTTCTTTTTTTTTTGTGTTACTTGGCTTAAATGCATTCGACTACATGACGTACTGACTGGCAGCTACGACTGGCTTGGCCGCCACAGCACCCGCACCCGCATAGTGCACAAAAGCCACCACCGCCGCCGCCGCCTTCCACCCATGAAGCTGACATGTTTTTGTTAAATTTATTGCCAATGTTATTATTGGCAGTGCTTGCTGCTCGCTGTTTTTTATCTTTCTGCTCTCTAGATTTAAGTTCAGGTCGCTTCTGCTTTTATGCCAGACGAGCGACCCGGTTTGTTGGCGTGGGCGAGAGCGCAGCACATTCCTGTGGCCTGTGTTTGCAAATGAAATTTGTAGCAATTTGTGGCCAAAACATGACGACGACTACACACACACACATTCTACATACTACTACATACAAAATGCTTTCTATCTTTGCAGATAAACTAATTGGAGTCCACTGTACGCATGGAGTGAATCGAACAGGATATCTCATATGTTTCTTTATGATAACCAGGTTGCATTTACAGCCCCATATGGCCATATTACGTAAGTTTATTCCAGGAAGTAATATCAGAATTTGTAAGAAAAATATAAAAGATTAAAATTAAAGATTACCCACTAACATATCTAACCTCCTCAAAAAAAATTCCTTGTTCACATTACCACATTTTTCCTTCTTCTCAAATTTATAGAATTTTCTGAGGCTCGAGGTCATAATATAGAGCGTGAAAATTATACACTTTCTCTGAACAAGTTGGGAGACGATGCCAGCAGCTGTAGTGGCTATAGTTACCAAGGAGGAAATCAATTTGAAGACAGGAGTAGACGAAGAGAAGTTTCCCATTGGCGTGATCGTTCGCAACGTAATTGGAATCGTGATCATCATTCTCAGGATCGTAATAATCATTCTCAGGATCGTTATCATCATTCTCGGAATCGTTATCAGGATCGTTACCAGGATCGTTACCAGGATCGTTATGGGGATCGTTACCAGGATCGTTATGGGGGTCGTTACCAGGATCGTTATGGGGGTCGTTATCAGGATCGTTATGGACGATCCCCATCACCCCAGGATCGTTATCCGGACCATCATACAAATTCCATTGACGGCAGAAACTTCAAACCTTACAATCGAAGAACAAACGATTATCAAACAGATCGACACCACCACCAACAAGGGCCTAATAGAAGCTGGCGTCGCCAAACAGATAATCAGGATAATAGCTATCATAGTAACTCATGGCGTCGTCAGCCAGATCAGGAACAGAATTACAACCACCAAAGTAACTCTTCCACTCTTCCTCCAGTTATCGGATAAATCCCCAATTCTCATAAATGATTTAATTTCCCTTTTTTTTCAATAAACTAAACTACTTTGGACAATTTCTACTAATTTGCTTAATTACAACAATTAAAATTCATTTGCAACATGACCAAAATGCCGCGGGTGCCGTTGCTTAGGTAGTAGTTAACAAGCAGTCGGCAGATCGTGTGAAGATATAATAAAACCAGACAAAAAGGATGTTGGAAGAAGGAGCAAAAATATACAACAGAAATTTGCATTTTTGGTTAACCAAGGTTTCGTTTGAGATAAGCGAAGAGTGGCGTGAAATTCCAGGAAATTAGTACGTGGCCAGCGGCTTCAGGCGTCGGCTGCAGCTTCTGTGTCAAAACAAATGTCAAGAGTGCTTGGCGGAGCAAAAAAATTGGCACAGTGGGCATGAACACAAACTAAGGAAATGACTTACGTCGAACCAAATACAAAACCAGCCCATCATAAATTGACCAACAAAGGGTTTAGAGAATAAAAATTGCTAAATTTGCAATCTTTTTTGCAAAATTTCTATCGTAAGTATCTTTTTATCCACATTTGCAGCGCAATTGGTAATGGATGTTGAATGTTAGATGGGCTGCTGGGAAACTATCGTTGCGGCATTAAAAAGCTACACAGAAAAAAAAGAAAGGACATTTTTATATATCAATTTTAAGCCGATATGAAAAAATATCAAATTGATATGTTTAAAATTTCAAATCGATATTTTTTAACATATCATAATTACATTTTTAGTATCATTCTGAAACTATTTAATATGTTTAATTTAATTTAATTTACGCGAATGAAATTATTTTGGATCGAAAATATATTATTTTCTTGTTTTTTTGTAATTTATCAAGCGACCTTTCTAATATTAAATTAGTGAGTTTGGCTGGCTCTAGGTCCGAAAAAGTTGCGGTTGTTCACACAAGTAAACAACTTATGCATTAAACATCAAAAAGAGCTGGTTGCCTATACGGTACCGTTTCATCATTCTCCCGAATGAATCTTCAGTAGGCTTTCCGCTAGAGAAATCATAGCGTCAACTGCCTTTCCTTACAATCAATGCTTTAATCAGTTGGGAACCGCAAAAAGCAATGAGAGTAAAAACAGAACAAGCCATGATGATTTAAACTTTTTGATGTTTGATGTTTTGTCAAAATGAAATGAAAATGTTGATATTTTTGTAAAGTTTATTTTAATCTGGTGAATATCAGCATGAATTTTATTCTTATTTTCTCTGTGTATCGATTGATAAGCTGTTTTTGAAAAATAATAATCTATGTACATTGTGCAATCTCATTCTATAGCTCGTTAACTAAAATAGATTTTCAGACAGTCGGGATACGGGGTTTCAATATCTTATCAAAAAATCGCCATATCAATATTTCTGTTCGACGTGAAGTAGTTGATAATCGATATTTTGTAAACTATATATTAGTATATCAGACTGCGTTCCTTTGCATTGCATGCCAAACCCAAAAACCTTAATGGGTTTTTGTAAAGAACTTGGATATCGAAAAATTCTACAGCCAGCGGAAAATCTGAAGAAAAATCTTTCAGGCTAGGCTCAAGCCCATATTAAATGCTTTGTCCAGCTCTGGTTTACACTTAACCAGGGTTCCCCAAGCAGAGAGCGCGAAAACGTGACTGTGTCTCTCTAACACACAATGAAGGTTGACTTCGGCAAGCATTCGGTAAGAATTTGCAAGTAAGTTCGTGCCCCCGGGGTTATCGTTGGGTAACTCTGCACTAAACTAAAATTAAAATCAAATTATTACAATTAAGAAACCGATACAATAGACAGTTTTTAACGAGAAACATGACCAAATTATCAATTCAATTCCTTCCAGTTCAGATCTCTAACTTAAGATAAGTCATGGAGAATAAGTATTAGAGAAAAAATTTGCTCAGTCGCCAATGCTTGCCAGAAATTAGTGAGCTGTTCGCTCTCACTTACGCTCTCTAGATCAGAGGCGGCCAAATGGAGAGTTAAACAAGAGAGCTCTCTTTGACTTTGGCTTCTATGAGCTGTGGATGGCCGGCTCTGTTCTGGTTACATTTGGGTCAGCTGTTCGCTCTTACTTATATTTGTTTTTGTGTGAATACATTAAGAAAACGACGCATTTCGAATTTTTAATAATCAAATCATCGAGGACATGACAAACTTCATATGACAAATTGGTTCTCAAAATGTTGTGTTCAAACTTGAACATGAGACTCGACCACGATCCTAACGTTGAGTTAGAAGACATATACTGGATGAGTGACTGTCGCATTTCAGGCCTCCGGAGAATCTTCAAACTTGAACACTCTGCCAAAGGTAGTTTAAATCTGATATTTAGATAACTCAGCCTATGTCATAAACATGTCATTTTTTGAATAGCATTAAATATGTGCTACGTACCCATTCTTACATTAGGCCACTTTGGGCGGCGCATTGCGAAGCCATATTTATTCCCTGTTAACCCTTTTTAGTACTGAGGGGGCTCCTCGTTACTGAACCATGGGATCTCTAGCCCGGATGTCTCTGAGAGGTTGAGTAGCAGTGGTTGACTTAGTGTCCTTAGTCTTCTTCTACTTAAAGCGGGGCAACGGCAAAGAAGGTGTTGTACCGATTCCTCCTCTTCGAAGTGTCCATAGACAGTGGCCCGTGAGGGTCCCCACCAGAGGTGATGGTCCCTTCTGTGACGTAAAAGTGTGTTTGTACGTTTTTGATCGAAATGTTGGCCACGAAAGCCTTGCTGCTGCACAGGAAGAAAGGGTTTTCCACCGATTCGTAGCGAAACTCAGAGTTTCAGCTTTTATGTGGAGCTTAAATGTCGCCAAAGGCTTACCTATCGTACTCTTCTCTGAAAGAAGCTCGATGGTGGTACCTATTTTGGCCAGATTGTCCGCAGACTCATTTCCTTCTATGTTGCGATGACCAGGCACCCATATAAGGTGTATACTGAAATGCCGTGCGATCTCATTCAGAGATGAGCAACATTCCGTAAGTGTTTTAGCATTGTTAGTGTGTGAGTCAAGTGCTTTAAGGGCAGCTTGACTGTCGAGTAATAAATTCGTTCTTTGACCGTGAGTGTGCTAAGGTAGGTGGCGGCTTCCTGGATGGCTACAACACACTACAGTGATCAGGCAAGGCGGAACGATTTTCAAGCCACAAGATTTTGTCCACTGAGCAAGTGTTGTCAGTGCGGTTTGCATGAGGTCACACAGCGTTTGAGGAAACATTCCGCATTTGAAGATGGCAATACGCATACGCGTACGCATGTATCTTACAAATACAGCTTTAATTTAGATTACAAATTCAGTTAGTTAAGAAGTGTAAACGGGAGTTTTTACGGTTTTCGGGCTTTTTTTACACGCGCGATTCTATTTACACACGGTTTTCTATTTACAATAATAATACGGGTTGTCTCTGCACTTCTACTACTTCTATAAACTACCCGTCGTCTGTTTCATATATACAGTGCGACCATCATTAGATTACCATACCTTAACATTAAAATATCGATATAGGCAGTCATTTTCAAATGATTCCAAAAACTACAGAAAAATTTTTTTGTTTGTTTTTTTAACCACTTAAAATTTGTTTTCTCTCCACCGTACCTGTCATATTGACAACTCCTCCTGATCGTTTTATTATTTCGTCATGGTGGTCAAATGTCAACTTATTAGCATAAATGTTCCAGCCTGTCGCCGTTTCTGCTTGGCTTTATCTTTTTGTTGCAATCTTATCGCCAGCTCACGATCAACGATTGTCATTATAGCCCCACGGACAGCGACAAATCGTTGGCCATTACCATTACCTGGGCTACCAGAAGGGACGAGTAGATACCATCGAGTTCGATTCGATCTGAAAGGCCTGATAAACGCCTGGTGTGGCATGTGGCGTAAAGTTGTTTGTTGCGCTTAATTGGACAGCGTTTCGTTTTGGCTCCTTTTTGTGTTGTTATTGTTGTTATTTTTAGCATCCGATTGACCCAAAGAATGGTATGGGGTAGAAGGGAAAGTGGCAGCAAAGTGGCTGATTCGCAAAAATATAAAAAGTAAGAGCTAAACTTTGGGAATGGGAGCAATACAAGTAGTATTTAAAAAGCCTAAGCTAGAAAAAGCAAATTCTTTTAAGTCCAATTATAATTTTGTTGCTTAAAAGTAAATATACGAACAAGTTGCCAATGATTTTACAGCCTACCCGCTTATATTTGGCTTCTTAGGTAAGCTTGAAGAAGTCATTAGGGTTCGGCCTTATTGTATGGGGCAAGGAAAGGTTTAAGGCTATAAAAAGTGTGATAAGAAACAAAATACCGTAATGTAAAGTTTTTGGCCACATCAATAACAATTTAAAATTTAAAAACTAATTCTCTGTATTTGCAATAGTGAATGATATACTTATTTGGAGCGATACATCAATACCAGCCATTTACCTTTTAACAACCTTTTCATGTAATTGTTGCCTGAAGCCTGAAGTGGTCCATACGTAAGCTCCAATTTTCGCATACTTTTTTCAGCATTTGGGCCGGTATCTTGCCAATGGCAATGCTTCCAGGATTCCTGTACACAAGAGACTTCACATAGACCCACAAGAAATAGTCTAGTGGGGTCAAATCACCCTGATTAATTGTTCACCAAACTCGATTCTTAATTGGTCTATGGTTTCTCGTGCCGTGTGGCACCGTATTGTTGCAGCCACATGTCAACCAAGTTCAGTCTTTTTTTTTTTTTTTGGGGCGAGGAGGGGAAAATGCCTTCTGCATTTCCTAGTCTGCCGTCGCAGAAAGGGTATGTAGGACTCGCACCTACTAAAAAACCCCCTCTCTCTCAGGCCTGTCTTCACTTCGGAAAAGCTTTCGCATTACTTCGAAGTGGGGCCCTTTACGCGCTGTGCGCTCTCGTCTATTATCTGCGTCCAGATACCCCACTATGTCCTCTCGTCCAAGTCTTTTTTTTGATTCGCAGAATTTGGCCAACAAAACTTGCAATCAATCTCCAGTGCTCTTCGCTCGAGGTCATCTTCGATACGATGTTGTCTGCTGTGATATGTCCTACACATCGTAATAAGGTTGATTCTCCTATCGGTCCATCGTTCGCAGTGTATCACAGTGTGCTCCACACTATGTATTTCTGCGTCACCATACACGCAGCTATGCTCTGAGCTTTTCCCAATTGAATGTAGGAAAGCGTTAAAGTAGCCATGTCCTGTCATCATTTGTGTTACGTTTGACTCTCAGTAATGAGCCTTTTTGTCCATCTGCCCTTTATTTCGTTTGCCCATCTTTCTTGCCACGCGGTGAGGGTTTCTTCTTTAATCGATTCTACAGTTTGCCTTGAAACTTGTCCAGCTTGACGCAATCCGTATATTTGTCTTCGTTCTCTGGCTAATAGGTCGATCGGCGTTACACCTGCGATCACCATCGCTGCTGCTCCTGATACTGTCCGATATGCACTTATTATTCTCAGCGCACTTCTTCTTTGGATCGATAAGAGTTGATTTGCTCGGCATTTTGCATTTAGAGCATCTCGCCCAAATCTCGCATCCATAGAAGAATGGCGTTGTTCACCTCCATTAGCAACTTCCGCCTACATTGCACCGGTCCGCCCACATTCGCCATTAATCTGCTTAGCGGTGTCGCAGTGGCAGACTTCGTTACTACCGTTTATATGTTGGTCGAGCCTGACTCCCGGGTAATTTATCACCTTCTGAGCGCGGATAATGCTATCGTGTATCCTCATGTCTAACTCTAGTGGGATTTGTCGTCTCGTGACGAGCAGTGGCTCTGTTTTTCTGTTGCTAGCTGCAGTCCGTGGGAGTTCATCCAAGTTTTGACCCGGAACATCACCTGCGTGAGTGTACGTTGTGCGTAATCTGTGTTACGCGCCGTGATAACTGCCACAATATCGTCTGCGTATCCTAACAGAAAAGCGTCGTCGGGCATTTCTATGCACAGACTGATATGCCAGAGGTCCGGTCCAAGTATGGATCCCTCCGTCCTGCTGTTACTGGAATACATTTTTCGCCTACTATTGTCTGCTACAACAGTTTTCGATTTTCGAGATTGCTGTTTTTTATACGCAGCAAATACTCAGGTATTCGGGAAGCGCTCTTGTAGAGCCTCGATCATATCCGTCCATTTTGCGCTATTAAAAGCATTTTTCACGTCCAACGTTGCCAGCAGGACTATTGGCCGTGAATAGTGATTGCCTTGGTGGCTCGCAATCGCATTACCGAGCACCGCAAGGATATATATGCTGTGATCGGGAACCGGACTGATAGGATATTGCTTATCAGCTGTATTCTACAAATGACTTTAAGCTCTGCCGGAATATTATCTAGAAGCCTCTTCGTTTTTTAAGGCTTTTGGCTGCTTTGGTGGAGCAGCTCTTAGTAAATAGTTCCACATGTCTATTAAACCTTGTCTCGGGGCTGGTCTGACCGGGTGAGTTGGAAAGAAGTGCTTTCATGTTGTCCATTTTTATCAGCTTCTAAATGGGGGGAAGTCCGCGTGGACTTAAGCCTTTTGATGACGATTTTGTAGCCTAAACCCGCAGCATAGGTCAGTGCTGAAGGGTAAGTGTAAGTTCCCATTTTTTCTACCTTACTCCTTGATGGCAATATTCAGGTCTTGTTCTGTGCCTCTTCTTCGAAGTCTCCTCGACGTCTCGCTCTAGTTAGGCGGCGTCGACACCTTAGGCATTTCTCTCAGAATACTTATTTCTTCTGTCCACCAGTAATCCTCTTGACCATCTCTATGCCTGTTTCCCACTCTAGGCATTGCAGCTTGATTGTGGACATGACGCTTTCGACTGTGTTATCGGTGCTTTTCGGTAGTTTGTCGGCTCTTCTGTCGAGTTCGTTGATCAGTGCTGCTCTGTTCAATCAGCTTACGTTCCATCTGTTTCGCACAAAAACGTTAGTTGGTCGTTTATTTATTGATCTTCACAATTCAAATGAAATATACTGATGATCACTACCAAGTATAATATCAAGAACCTTCCAGTTAATAATTTTGTGTGCCTGGTTTTCTGAAACCAGAGTTATGTCATGTGCCAAGTCCAGTCTTTGCTCCATTGACTGTAACGTTGCCAGATGGTATTTCTTGAATTCGCACTACAAAACATCTACTCTTCCTTCAATATAATTGAACTTTTCCATTAAACTGCACCAACAATCGTTACCCTCATAACACTTGCGCATTAATCGTCATACACAATCTTAATTAAGGGCCCGCCCAGTTGCAAAAAAAAAAAAAAATTAAAACAAATGTTTACTTTAAACACGATAGGGATCAGGGATATCAGGCAGTCAAGCGAGGCGGGGGGGAAGGGGGGGACGTGTGACTGTGACAATCGTGGGCAGTAAAATCGCACACGAAATCGATTTAAACTGTGCGTTGAAAACACGAAATCAGCAATTAAAGCGTATGAAGGGCGAGAGTTTATCTGCCGCCGATATGGTGGTCAGGCACGCACATAAAACTGGTTCTGCTGAAAAGGGCGGAACCCAACACAAATGAAAAGTGTGTCGCCGTAGGAGTTGCTCCACCATCAATTGTCGACGGAACATTTTTTTTTTCCAAAAATGTTGATGATGATCATCTTTGGTGCATTTTATTCCTTTGGCCTGTATGGCGCCTGGAGCATAAACTTTATTGTCGCCATCATTTGTGTTGCATACTTAATGGCGCCAAGGCAGCAGCGAGTCAACGAACTTTAAAATTCGTTGTCCGCCCACCCTAGGATTTTCTTGGTCGTATTTGTGCAACCCCCGTTCCACCCAAAATTTCTTGGGTATGTTTTTGTGTTATCATTTGCCTTGCATACTTGCAGGCGCACTTGAGGGCACACAATAGGAAATTGCTGCAGACTTAGCTGGGAAATGTTTTGGAAATATCTCAAGTGCTATTTATTTTGAACGCCTGTCAAAAAATGGCCCAAAGGGGAGTTAGGGTGGTTGTTTGTGCAGCTTTTATTTGGGGTTTTTAGGTTGTGTTTTTGTGGTCACATGGGGACATTTCATTTTTAAAGACTTTTGTAAGGGAAAGTGGGGTCAAAAGGTATCTACCTCCTAAAGTTCTCTTCCATTTCCACCGCGGGGCATTTTCATTCATTCCATTCAAATGCCACGTCCTTATCAGTCAGTCTGCCCCCATACAGCCGTAAATCACTAAACGCAGACAAAAGCCGCTTTGCAACCTGCACGGCCATTGATATTCCATTGATTGACTCGCTCCATTGTTTGTCCACGGCTAATTGAAACTGCCATCTAATTGTAGCACACTTCACCTCCTCCCTCTCCCTCTCCTCCTTCACCCATTCCAGTTTAACCAGCTTTAAATACTATTATTTAAATCAATGCCCATTCGCATCTTCTTTCACATATGATTTGCAAATTTATGTACCATACCTAATTGTACGCTCTGAACTTCAAAGTGGAGACTGCGTCTTGATCTCCTGGCATGCAATTATCGCGCTCCAAGTTATGCTAAGATAAATGGCCTCGGCACGGTCGGTGGAAGCATGGGGCAGGCCATAAAGTAAAAATAATGATAATAAAAATAAAAAAGAAAATACGCTGACAATTGGCAATTTTTGGTTGATTTTGTAAATTTATGATCCTAAATGGGTGCTAAAGAGAGTTGGCGGCTTGACCAAAAGACCCATTTATAAGAGAAAATGTAGAGATTTAGGACAAATTGTTTGGAATGGAAAAGTTAATTATCTAGACTAGATCTCACGGCGAGCACAAATCGAAGAAGCAGAGTTTACAACCGTAACCGAATACGTAAACCGTAACCGCTAAAAACACTTTAAAATTTGAAACCGAAACCGTAACCGTAACCGAAAAAAGTTTTCCCGTATAACCGTAACCGTATAACCTTTATTTACAAAACCGGTTATCAGTACCGTAACCTAAACAAATATATGGGTTAATTTCGGGTTTTATTCTACTAGTGCAATAAACATTTTACATACATGAGTTTATTTACTAAAGTTGGCTGCTTATTTATTATGCGCTAATGGGCTGGCATAACTAGGAAGCGCCTGTAAAGTATCTTATATACATTGGCGCCAAACAGTTATATAGCATAGAAGCTAGGTACTCAGACACTGGAATTTTTGTCGGAGCGGAAATTGTTTGAGAATTTCCAGAGCCGCTCCGACAATGTAGTGTGACAAGGCAACAGGCAACAACTTTCGGATGCATTTTGTGTGGGGCTGGAGGTATAAGCAGTGTTCTTTATTTTGGAGACATACTGCTATAACGACGAACCAAAACGCATTGGAAGATTAGAATTAGCACATTGAACTAGAGGTAATATTCATAGCCACAACCAGCGTCTTGGACCGGAGGCGGAAATGTTTGTAAAATAAAATGTTTTTGTGTAATGGAAGTGTGTTGCTGATTTTTTTGCAAAGAAACATTCAAAGTGAATGTTTAATTTTAAGACGAGCGTTTTTCAATTCCCTATCATGAGTGCGAAGGACATTGCCAGTTTTGGCTATTGCGTAGCACTCTGTCTAACTCTGACTCACTTTGTCGTATGCGTGCTCATGGTGGAATTAATAAGGTGAACCTAGGCTTCACCTTTTTAATTGCACATGGTGGGAGCTTAGTTAAACGAAATTGAACATGTTTGACACACAATCGCACTTGCGCACTTGAATAATGGACAACGTTAATTCGACTGAATTATCTGGGAAATAAGCCCCAATTCAAGTTTGACGGAAATTTGGAGTGCACTATACGCGTATATGATTACGGGTATCACGTGCAAAAAAATTAAACAGTTCTAATGAACAATCTCACTTCTTCATGAATATGTTTCTAAAACTTTAAAACAGGGGAAAATAATGGTGAAAATTCTGTATAAGAAATTTGAACTAAGTACATTTACTGAATAAATGAGATTCCAAATGGGGCAAGATTTGTCAAAGTAATGTTTTATACTAATAACCGTAACCGTAATCGAAACCCGAAACAGAATAGGGCTAACTGTAACCGAAAAAAAGCGATGGCCAAAACAGTTACCGTAACCCAAACCGTTATTCGTTTCGGTTTTAATCTCTGCGAAGAAGTGAAGCTTACATTACAATCAAAACTCAATTTAAAATTTAGCAAATTTCGATTTTAGGTATCTTTCTATCTATCTACCATATTAATAATAGATCTATCTATTCATTCGTGTTGTTGATTTAGTCTAAACTCATAGATTTAAAGATAGCGGTTTGACTGTTTAATCATTGTATATAATCGTTTGTTTCAATTTTTGGCCATAAGTAACGTATTTAGAGCCTTATGAGTAGCGTTAAGTTTGCTTTTGGATTAATCCTTTTCCAGCTTAAGCATATTTTCCGTCTATTTACCCGTCTTCATAAGGTTTTTTTATTTTCTGGTGATAAGAAAAATTTTGGAACGAAGGGGCTGCTAGTTGCGTTGTAAACTAATTAGGGATGCACAATAGACCAGGATTGGTCGCGGTGCGCTATTTCCCCAACAACAAATAAAAATAACAATGACAAGCTAAACTAATATATGAATTTGGCAAATTTTGGGATTATTTGGACCCTTCGATGTACACCTTCCATTTACCCATGTTTATGACAATCAAAACTTTTAATACAATTTTGCAAATTTCCTCAACTTTAATAGAAACTATCCCAAATAATTCTACCATATTTTAAGCGCAGATGTCCCGTTATGATCGCATGATCAAAAGAACAAATTTTTCTATAGCCTAAGGGTATGCAATGATAAAAACAGTACATTAGGGTATACATTTGTATTGAAAATGTTTCTAAAATTATATATCTTCAGTTAAAAAAATATAGAAGTCTTTGGGAAAGGTTATTTTAAAGTTAAGAAATAGGTTTTTACCAGGGAATCAAACCGAAACCGTAACCGGAACCGTATACCGAAAAAGAACCGTTTAAAATTAGGAACCGGTATCGGAACGGGAACTGATAATTTTAAATTTTTTGTATACCAGTATTCGAGAACTGAACATTTAGAACCGAAAAGAATCTAAACATTATAACGGTAAAGTTTTTGTTTTAAGTTATTTTTATTATTTTTTTTAAATATCCTTAGCTGCCGCCAAGTCATTTTTGTCATCGCTATATTCAGAGCTGCTAACTGCGCCAACGCTTTCTAACGTCTGTGCCTGTATGTTTCTGTGTGGAAGACTGAAAAAATAACAGCAACGAAAGAATGTATTTATTTGGCGCTCTCTCTTTTAAGTTCTGTTTTTACATGTTCGCTTCCTGCTAAGTCTTAGCCTTCTGTCGCTTTTGTATGCAAAGCGAAAGAGCTCAGTAGTACAGTTGCCTACACATGGCCAGCGGTTAATCGTTGTAAAATTTATATTCGTGTTTGTGTTGCGAAACTGCAACGAGCAATGAATAAGTTTATCTGAACGATCTCTTAAAATGCCAAGGCCAAATTTACTTTCCAAAATATTTACATATATATCGGTACGTACAATGTAAAATGTCCGCTCTAACGACGACTTGATAAAAAGCTTGACAGTCAAATCGATCAGCAAAACACGAATCAAGCACTGAAAAAGAAAACTGCTGGTTCCAGGTGCATTGATGAATTGTTAAGTTTCTCTGCGCTCGGTTGATGGAAGGCCGTTTGGGTTGTGAATTTTATTAACACGCAGTTTATTACGTCCCCGCTAAGAAATCAGTTGAACGGAAATACATTGACCGCTATTTTGCTATAAACTTGTAAGTACCGGAAACGAAATTCGATTCGGTTTGATTCCCCGGTAGAGTCAAATAAAGAAGTATAGGTAGCTATGTATGCATTTCTTAAAAATTTTTACTACTTACTTGTTTTTACTCGATTGACGCCTTCTCCGCTTTGCTTCAAATCACCAAAACATCTCTGCCATCAAACACAGAAAAGCCACACACAATCCCCAGATCAACATCATCAGAGGTACAACAAAGTAGTCCAACTTCAATGACTGAGCTTCATAATTCTCCGATGGTATAATACTCAAATATCCAACGTGTAATATCTTTCTATTGGTATCTTCTGTCAGTTTCTGCATTAGACCACTGCCAAAGCAATTGAGCAAAGCCTCACTTAGTTTCTTCTTAAGCAGCCATTCTCGTCGCATGGGAAATCCCGGTAGCGAGTGCATAAAATCTATGGGCAAGGGACGCATTCGGGGCCTCGTCATGAACTGCTGTTGAAATTTGAACATGGCCAATCGATCGTTGTGGGCCAGATAAGCATAGTCTGTATCAAATATGCGGCGATGTTCAATTATGAAATCAAATGGCACCACGCGAGTTATGTTCCATAAAATATCCGGAAAGTCATAGGCCTGCAGCACTACTTTGTCATAGTCTCCAATGACTAAGCTAATATTACTCTTGACCAGCTCCTCGAAGGTATTAATCGGTGGCTCATACAGTCCCGTGGCCAATATGCTGCCCAGAGCGGCCAAATAGAAATTGGAGTATATAAATCCCGTCACAAATATGGTGCCAAATAGTATGTATTGCACTTTGCCCTTGATTGCGCTTAAACGAAACCCTGCTCCAAGCAGACTTCTCAAAACATCCAATAGAAATTTACCCAATGCTTGCATTATTTCACTGAATCTTCTTCTTCTCTGCCACCAGTATATAAAGCTGGCATAACTGGAGATCAGGAACAAATAGATGATTAGCAATAACCAATTGGCAAGCTCAAAAGGGGCTATAATATAATAGTTTTTGGATTTGGGCGGTGAATTGGGTATTAGAACATTGGCACTTAGGTACATATAACTGGACGTAAAGCTAGCATTCGAGCTATAGGCTAAGAGATTTCCACATAAGTCTGCCTGATTGGATTTCAAAATCATCAAGCAATCATAGGCTGAGTGCATTGTATAATGGGGTGTTAGAACCGGCACAAATTTGGCATTCCTGTGGGTTAAAAACTTTCGCAGCAGCATCAAGGCATAACCATCATAGAGCTCAAGTTGGGGAAATACCATGGCACGAGGTGGATCGTTAAAGACAGCCACACGTACTTCCCAGCCTTGAAGATTATCGAACCAGTGTAGACGCTGCCTTAGGTAATGACTGACATTTGTAGGAATAAGAGTTTGCCCAGGAAATCCTTGACTGGTATATAGGGTACCGGTAGCTCCAACTAAGTTTGTGCAATTGTACATTAATATATTGGCAAAGCCTAGACCCCACAATTTGGTCATCCAAGTAAGCCAGTATTCCGCCTGATACTTGCCTATGAACAGAAAATCCGCCTGTTGCATTTCCGTGGGTAGGTCAGCAAAATGCTTAAGAGTTTGCAAATCTGGTGCAGGTAATATGACCAGTAAGGGTTTGGGTAGCTTTTGGCTGATTTCCTTTAAAAACTTAAAGTGCTGACTAATCAGAATTGTGGGTATTTGAGTAAGGCTGTCATAGATCTGCGTGGCTTGAGGGTTTTCAGTGTAGATGATGTTGGTCTTACTACCAAGACCTGCGTTGAGATGGGAGATGAGGGAAGGTAATTCATTTGCATCTAGATGTACTGGTTCTAGCACACATAAAATTAGTAACAGCGTAATACGATTGCTCATGTTTTATGGGTTGATGAAATGCTGCAGTAGAAAGAAAAGTTTATTAGGGTATAAAAGAGTTAAGAGTAGAATATAAGACCTACCTGATTTGAAAGAGTTAGTAAGACTTTAATGTTGTCTGAACTAAGGGATAGAAAAATTAGAAAAATATATGAATTAAGCGAAAAATGTATTTATTGGTTGAAAAATAGGAAATGCTGTGCAATGGTGGAGCTCAACTAAATTCAAGCAACGTTTTAAAAGAACCAATGTGGTTTGTGAGGCGGTGAGAGTACTCAGATAAACCAAATCGATTCAAATGGTTATCAACTTCGTGTAAACGAGAAAGCAAAGCTAAATTCAAAAACAGAATTGAAAATGCTCGCTTTCGACCACACATCACGGATCAGTGTGAAAACGTAAAAGAGACAGCAACGGCTGATTAAATTTCGATCGGTATGAGCAAAAGAAACTGTTGTGATTATTCCGACGCCTACGCAGAGCTGGCATGAGGAGGCAGCTGCTGCTAACGCTGATGATTGGGCAGAGATTTTACAATAGCTGTTCGTGTTGAACTACTTTTTGGGGGGGTGGGTTAAGGTAAAATTGGCTATCTCCTCCAACGGGGCCAAGCCAGCTTCTCTCATGGTGGTGTGTACAGCTGTGAAAATATAGTAGCCCCACCTACACAAGCAATTATTAAATAGTTGCCCAACTTACATTTTTAACATTAAGGAAACTTTGAGCACTTTATTAGAAAGGGAAGACTCTTCTCTTCTCTTTCATCTTTTTAACGTTTTTAAGTTACTTAAGGAATTTTATTGAAATTGATCAATTAGGCGAAAAAAAAATAGCACCACTCTTCAAAAAAGGATTGAAAATTAAAAAATGGTCAATTATTAAAGAAATTCTTTAGTTAACAATTTTGAACTATTAATACTAAATCTATATTTATCATTTAATATTTAGTAGAGTGTCCTTTATTGCCAAAAACAGCTTCTGGCATAGAAATCAACTAAGCCCTGGCATCGTTTTAGGGGCAATTTGGATTAGACTCTATAATTTCTTCCCAAAGTGATCCGATAGTAGTTGGCTTGGAAGCAGCAACTGCCCTCTTGACGTTAGATTACAGATTCAGGTCAGGCGACTGAGCAGGCCACTCCAAAACGTTTGCCCTGAACCTTTACTTTGCTTTTTTGCTGGAGTGTTTGAGGTCATTGTCCTGTTGAAAGACCTCTACGCATTTCGTATTCTGCAAAGAGTACCATTATTGTCTCCATGATATTCACGTACACGTGCTGATCCATGCTGGTTTTATCCAATGTATTGGATCTTCTCCATAGTAGGAGAAGCAAGATCATACCATTACACTGCATCCTCCATGCTTGATGGGCTTTTTGTGTACTGGGGTTTGTATTCTGTGTTCCTTGGACGTCTAACGTATGATTGAGATCCCTTTCCACCAAACCTAACCACTTTGGACTCATCTGACCATAGAATATTCCTCCATTGTTGCCAATTTGTATGATCCCTGGCAAACTTCTTGCGCTTAGTAAAGTGTGTCGCGTTTAAGAGTTATTTTTCTTGGGCAGCAGCGAACTATTTGCTCCATCGCATTTATTTTAAGCTCTTTTTAAGCTGGGCAGCAGGCTTGAAGGGATCCTTCTTGCTCTGACGAATAGTTTTTGATTGAAAGGGTCAAGATCGTTTTCGTCCGCCGTGTTTCGATCTTTTCTTCATAGCTTATGGCTTTTTATCATTTTATTAAAGCATCCTACCAATTTACCAACTTCTCTGCAAGTTTTTCCCGTCCAATATCAATTTTTTGATAAGATCGTGCTTCTCCGCAGTTGAGAGCTTTCCACGTCCCATTGTAATGATTATGAATAACTTTTTTGATAGAAATAATGAAATCTTAGTCAAAACTAATAAACTCGTGCTTTCTACAAAGGCAATCCCAAAATATATTGGGGCTCATAAAAAAGGCTAATGGTGTTATTTTTTCGGCATTTTTGTATTTTAGAAATTTGCCCTATTTTTTAAAATGCCCTAGTAAAACGTTTTCATGAACTTCAAAAAACATGTCAAAAATTTTGTTAAAAACAAAAACAAAACAGAGGACAGATTTTTCTGATAAACAGTGCGAATTTTTCTAAAATCAAATGTTTATGACTTTCTTTTCTTTTTTCTTGAAACTAAATTTTCGTTTGATTTTGGAATAATATTGCTCTAATAATAACTATTTTGATTTCTCAATCGTAGAACTTTTTAGCATTTGTCCAAAACTTTTCTAAAACAAGACACGCACAACACCACAAAGATAGCGCTATTTCATGAATACCAACTCAATCTTCAGCAGTCTTGGCCTGTATTAAAAACAGAGTAATGCCTACAACTCCTATTTCAGTTTCTTAACTATAGTTGAAGTCGGCCCTGCCTGACTTCGATATACCCGTTACTCAGGGCAAAAAAGGTTTAATAGCCTTCCAGTGTTTCTGAAAGCTTAGAGCCTAAAATTATGCAAAACTTTTAAACTCAGCTATTTATTATCCGATATTTATGAAAATATAAGGAATCATAAATATTCCGATCATAGATATTAAATTTGAGATCGATATCTTAAAAATTACAAATCTGAAAAATACGAAAGGAACGATTTTCCGAAAATAACTTTCTTTAAAATATGTAAGAGGTAAAAATTACGTGGAATCTAACGTTTATTTTTTCTAAAAAAGAGGCCTAGCAAAAAAAAAAACTGCCTCAAAATTCGAAGGAAACTTTCTGAAAAAGTAAGCACAATACAGCTGCACCTAACCACCGTACAGAAAAAAATTAGTAGCATCTTAGACCATGAGGACATTAAAAATCTTTATTTTTCTTTGTTTTTCAGACTATTTTAATTAACTCAATTTGTTGAAGTCGTATAGAGATGTGTGATCCAATGGAATAGAGTGGAGCCTAGTGTATTAGCGTAAATAACGTTTCAAATCTGAAGAGATTTGACTACGCCACCACTACAATGAAAGATTCGCCATGTTACCCAGCTTAAAGAAGTTCCAAAACTAAAAATTTTAATTTTGTTATTTTTAGGAACAACTTTCTTTCTAGTTTTAAGGCCTGTATTCAGCACTCCGTAAAGTATTTCATAAAAAGAGTGAGTGTCATGGGACGCCCGGTACTAGAGAAGCCTTATACGACGATAAATCTGTCACTGTTTAGTCACTGTTAAGTCACTCTTAAGTCACTGTTAAGTCGCAGTTAAGTCACTGTTTAGTCACTGTTAAGTCAGTGTTTAGTCACTGTTAAGTTACTGTAAACCCGTCTTCCCAACTTCGTACCCTCCCTCTCCACACACCCACAAACACACATCCCACCTGCTGCTACGGCAAATGGTAAAGCGACTATTTTTGCAAAGACAAGGCTTAGCCAAAAAACATAATTTTTCTAGCTTAAGTCCCCCAGTAATAAGAAACACTTCGACTTTGCTTTGATGCTTGTGGTCAAACTTTCACTGATCCCAGTTTCGTAAAGATACATCGCTAAAAAAGGAGGGTGCATAGTTTTTCTAACCTTCAGGCTTCAATTATTCTGATGTCATTTAGAATATAAAACAGTTTACAAGTGTCAATCTATCTACTTTATACGTTCAGGCAACACGCATCATTAATTTGTTAGTGCACTTGAAAATCCATCGAAAAACGCACCACAAGACACAATCTAATTCAAGTGCAAGTCTGCTCTACAAGTGCTACATCAAGTACTAAGCACCACATTAAATCCATCCATCAATCACCATCAAGTTCAGCCATCCCCCGCCACTCATCAAGCTCCAGGCCATCAACTCGATGACAAAACTCAGCAACGCCATGCCATAGCCCAGGGCTAGGCAAATCGCTGGCATAACGAAATAATCCAAGCCCAGTGCCCTCGCCTCATAGTACTCCGTGACTAGGAAGTCCAAGATGCCCACGCGCATTGTCTCATAGTCGGCATCCCATGACAGTTTCTGCACCAGGCCGCTCTCAAAGCCATTGGCCCAGGCCGTGCTCAAATGTTGCTTAAGGAACCAGGTCTTGCGCATTGGAAAGCCGGCAAAGAGGAAGAAAATGTTGATGGGTATGCGGCGCAAGCGCTGATGGCGTAAGAACTTCTGTGCATACTCATGCAGGTCCATGCGATCGCTGAAGAGTATGTAGGCGTATCTCTGGTCAAAGCTGTTGCGGTGCTCGTTTAGCGTTTCCATTGGAACAATGCGTACGATTGGCCACAGCATATCGGGCATATTGTGTTTGCTGCTCAAACTCAAATCGTAGTCATCCATGAGCAGGGTAATGTTTCGCTCGATCAACTGCTCAAAGGTGTTGATCTCATTTTCGAAAACCTCCGAGATGAGCATACTCTTTAGCAGACCCAAATACATGGTGGAATAGACGAAGCCAGCTATGAACAGGACACCAAAGAGTATGTAACGCACGCGTCCATGTAAATCGCTCAATGAGAAGCCCGCAAAAAATAGTGAGCTGAGGACTTCTAATAGAAATTTACTGAAAATCCAACGTTGATGCTGCTGCCAATAGATGAGGCTCATAAAGGTCACCACCAGGGTTACATAGGCCAAAAGACACAGCCAAACGTTGGTCTGAAACGGAGCCAAGAAGTAGCGATATGAATGCATGGGCTCGGCATGGGCCACCAATACATTTGCATAGGCCATACGTATGGCCTGGGTTATGGCTATCTTTTCGGGATTGGGAGCCAAAGCATCGGCACACAAGTCCACTTCTTCACTGACCAAAGCCCGGGTGCAATGCGACGGAGAAGCGGTGGTGGTATAAACGGGCACAAATGTGGCATTGCGTGACTGCAAAAAGTGGCGTATGAAATTCATATAATAACCACCAAACACCTTGTTTCCTTGACGATCTTCATAGACCAAAGAACGTGGCGAATTGGTATAGGCAGCCACTCGAATGCCAAATCTCTTCAGGTTGTGAAATCTGTCACGATGCTTCAAATAGCTTGTCACAGTGCAGGCAGCCAGACGTAGATGAGGAAAGAGCCACATATCGTACAAAGCATTATTGTTGGAGGTGTAAAATAACAGCTTCACATAGCCCTGTTTAAAGGCAAAGTTGACAAATTTCAACCATTTTGAATTGTGGACGAGGTCCTCGTTCAAATTGTCAATCACAAATATGAATTCGGCATTTTGAAAGTTTAGCTGAAGTGCTCGAAAGAAGTCATAGGATGGTTCCACACTGATGACTATAATAAGAGTGCGTCCACTCCACTGATGTGCCAACTGAGTACTGTTGAAGGTCTCGAGTGAGTTGAAGATCAGCAGAGGTAGAGGGTTGGTTTGTATCAAGCTTAAATAGTGGGTTAGTTTTTCACTTGACAGGCGAGAGTACAAAATGGTCGTAGAAATAGCAAGTTGTTCGTTGAGATCATTGATAATAGCGGGCAGTCGCTGGGATGATAAAATATGTCCTTGGAATATTAATAAAAGAAGCATAAAGAAAGGCACGAAAGAAGTCATCTGCAAATAATATAAAAGAGTGTCAATAAAAAGTGTATTTACATAAATAGAAAATATATGATCTGATGAAGAGGTGAACAAGTTCTTTAAAATGATTAGACAATTACTTTTCTTTAAGAATAGAAGTAACATACGGTCAAATAATATCACCGTTTTCAACTTTTTCGTTCTTAAAAAAAGACCACGTTCTCAAAAATATACCATACGTTCCAAATCGACGAAAAAATTAAGAAATCTCGTTCTTAAATTGTGTCTTGAAATCAGGGCTGCAAACCGGTTCGGAGTCGAACCGCTCCGGAGTTGCAGACTCGGGGATTTTTGGGAAGTACGAACTCGACACAACCGAGCAGTAAAATTTGCGAACTGAACCTGAACCGACAAATAGTAATCTCTTTGCAACAACAATGAAGTCTTAAAAGAGCGCGCTCTCGCATGGCTAACACAAAACGCAACACGCCAAAAGGAGCATGTGTGTTTTTAAAAAATTTGCTAGAACTTTGAAAAAATTAAATTTAAAATAAGAATTAATGAGAGATTTTGTCTGATAATGATGATTGTCTGATGAAAGATAGCAAATCATCCGCAAATTATTTTTGTTGATACTGAATTGAAATCAATTCTCCGTTTTCACCCAGCACGTCAGGGTTACGATATTTGCATAAAGCACGGTACGGAGTTAAAAAAAGCGCTCGCAAACGAAAACTCCATATAAAAAAAAACGTTGTACAAACCACACAAAAAGGTTTGACGTCAAACGTTTTACGGTGTGTACAGAGTAGAAGAAACGTCGATCCACACAACAACCAACCCCCAAAGGCAAAATTTGGATTTGGGGGGGGTTTTGAGAAGGTGTTCGGGCTTTTTTGGGCGCCCAAAGTAATTCAATTTATTTATTTTGACGGTCAGAAGCAAAAAAAATGTCCGAAAAGAAGGGTGAGCGTAAAAATCATTTGAAGAGCTTTCATGAGGAAGAACAAATCTGCGCTGATTAATACCGTAGAGGCAAAGATTGGGACCTCACCAATAAAAATAATTTTGATGGAGTTGACATGGGAGAGCCTACAGCAGCAGTACAGAAAGATCTGCAACAAGCATGTTCGGGCCAAAAGCAATACTCATTTTACTGATATTTTTATAAGAAAATTTATTACATTTTTTATTGATCTTGCACGCCACCAGATTCGTATTGCGTCTGGAGAGGGTGTTTCGATTTGGCGCCAAGTGCTGTTCCAACAATTCAATGAGGCAAATAAAACTGTTGGCGCTCATATGGAAATTTGGAAAGTTTTGTCTCGAATTATTGTGGGAAAGTACGTCCCGAATGGGGCATGATCACAAAGGACATCATAACGGGCCTGACAACTATGCGGGGCCCACTCCTTACCCCCTGTACCAAGCTTGGGGCTTGCTGAGTTTTTAATTGAGTCTCAGCAGAGGTTTTAGCCGTGGGAAAATTGTCACGTCCGACAGTTTGCCTCTGGGAGACTCCGGTCTCCTGGGGGCACTAGTCGGGAACCACCAGCCAGGCTCATTGTATCGTAAGCACTTTTCAGTGCGTACAGTGTACCGTGAATTTAACGTATCTATTGAAAATGCCATTCTGTGTGAAAGTACTGAGACATTGATGGTTGCTTTGGCATCCTCATCTTTCTTCCTCCTCTTCCAACACGTTTTGTGTGGGAGAGGGACCCACTGATACACCCTTAACTATCCGTTTTTCAAATTCTGCATTTTTTTTATTGATGCTTTTCAGTCAGTGGTGCCCAAACACACACTATCAAGCTTTTCGATGGTGTGTGTATCAGCGAAACACGAAGTAAACGTCATTATGTCAAATGCTATTTATAGAGCACACGTATTCTCTCTCTATGCGTGTGTCGGCTGCGACGCCGGCAGCATTTTGACTTCCTATCACACGTGATAGGCAAATGACGTTTTGGGCACCACTGTTTTAAATCCTCATCAATTTTTATAAACAAATCACAGCTGAAAACTCTCGTTAGTTTAACTTAAAAATCCCAAATTTGGCATTTTTTGGCTATCTCAGCACACTAATTTGTTTTTAGGGTCCACTTGCGGAATAAATGAATTTTTGTGCGCCCAAACAGTTTGGAGTACTCCGTACCGTGCTTAAAGGTGTGTTGAGCGAGGTGTGTTTTCATTTGTGGGTCGTGTGACCACATTAAGTAACCTTTTCTAACGAAATTTGTTTAAATGGATCGCTGCAGAAAACCCAAACACCAAGTTTTGATTTTGCTCATAAGATACAAATTGTTGGATTTTAATATTTAAAAATGTCAGTACAAGTGAGCGAAGATCGCTGATGATTTGGTAGAGATACCAATGAAACAGCAGTACGATCAACTAGCCTCCGTTGTGGTGTGTTGTGTTCCTGCTTTTTGGAGTTATGTGCAAGCATAACGAGACCTCGAGCCAGCTTAAAATGGATGGTTTGATTTGAAACTTTTCCAATTGAAACTTGAACCAACACGCTGTCCTAAAAGACATATCCACAAAATTTCGAGGTACCGACCGTCTTAAGTTTCTTAAGAACATACGAAAATATCAAGGCTGATTCTGGGGCAAGACAAAAAACTGAACAATTAAGGCCCAATATCCCAAGTATTAGAACTTTTTATCGTTATGTATAAGTTTAATCGCATTGTGCTATTGTGTATAATTTGATTTTTTTTTAGTAATGAACAAGCATAACTTATAGATAGTTCAAATCATATCCAGGTAATTGAAATAAACATCAGCTTCGTGAGATTCGTGGCGATAACAAGTAAAGTACAACTGGACCTCCAATTCTCCCGCTTAACTTTTGTAATTATCCCTTTAATTTCAAATCAAGATCCCTTTTCCCACTTCAATTAAACTCCGTTATAACAAATCTCGTGAATAAATTAGCCTGTAAGTCTTCTTCTTTTCAGACCACCCATAAATTGACCCACTGATCTCATTTGTTCAACAAGAACTTGACGCAAAACTTAATTCATTCAGCACTTTTTTGTTGTTGTTGTTGTACGCAAATCAACGCATAATTTGTTAACCCTTCTCAGGAACCATAACTAACCAAACGGTAGTACCACTTTGGCTTAACAATGCTCCGACAACCGTTAATCAGGCGCCACAAATCAACCAACGTGGCGCAGTCTGAAGCGCATGCCCAGAGCGATTAACTCAGCAAGCCGAAACGTTGGTTGGGGCCAAGGGGAGGAATGAATGTAATTGCGCTGCTCTGTGATTGGATGCCAGAAAGAGATGAGACTCTTAGACTACTTTTAAAATGGCAGACGAGCATAAGCAGCATTGGTATTTTCCACTCACACGTTTACTTTTCCTTTGTCTTTGGGCGAAAATATTGACACGATCAGCCGAAAGGCAGGCAGATCACTTTTTGTACTTTTGCATACCCATGAAAATTGTTAAGCTAAATATACGCCATTTGGGAAGTGCGTAGGTGGGTGGGCGACAAGCCCGAGTAGTGTTAATTGCCTGAGAGTTAATCAGGTGGAATGGAATATTTATGAGTTTTGGCTATGCGAATTACTTGAAAATACATCAAACTGAGCCGATCGCTAATTGAATTATGTGAGGGTGTTAAAAATAATACAGGAGACAAAACAAGAGTCGAAAAACGGAAGCAAAAGTTAAGAATAAATATGACAAGTTAGAGTAAAGCGTTGCTTGAATGAAAACATTAGTAAAGGTGGTTAAAAATAGTAAAAGGTATTCCTACTATTTATATTATTTATGGCGAAACTTCATCTTTAGATTTCTCTAACAACAAAGTAGGTTCCACCTCACACAATGACTCATCCTTACACAGTAGTCCCCCAGTTTACCCAGTTAAATAATTAATAAGATAAGAGTACAACTTAAACGAATTCACCAAAAACACACACCCCAGGCTGAAGGTCAAACTAATAATGATTTAGATAATAAAAGGAAGGCAAATGCAATGCGAAGCACTTGAACCAGCTGCGGCTGCTGCTGCCAAGGCCCCCAGGCGACGGCTCCTGCTGCTGCTGAAAACCAAACAAAGCAGCCAAAACTGCAAGTCCAACCGACCATAAATACCAAAAAAAAAAATGAAACAAAAAGGGTTACGCCTATTTTTACACGCAACCCGCGACTGCATTTCCTCGTAGCTTGAAGCTTGAGCGCAAAAATATTAAAACGATGCGACGTGACAGATTACAAAACGTTTGACACCAGCGCCAAAGCCGACAAGATGCCCCAGTAGAAGCGCAGGCCAACCAGAACAAGAAGAAGGAGAAGAAGAACAAGACGAAGTGGAGGAAGCTGAAGCTACAGCCAAGAAGCCACTTGCCACACGACGAGGTAGACGAAGCGTATAACCAAGCGGCTGCTGATGATGAGGCACACTGGGACAAGCTTAAAAGGTAATTATGTTAAAAGATATCCTAGTTTCTGCATAGAATCATATATGTGGACTATACAGAAACGGAATTATCGACAGGTCTTAGAAATAACCATCTCTTTGTGTCCAGTGAGATAGCACTGCTATTCGAAAGAAGAAAGACGTTCTTAAATTTAGTTAAAGAAAAATTAGATTACGTAATCGTAATTGTATTAACTGTTTAAGCCAAAAATGAAGGCTAAATGAGCATCACTGAGGTGACTCTCTCACTATGAGATTTCCACCATTTTTCACTAGCATTTAAACTGTAGATAAGTTAAAAATAAAACTAGAGTAAAGGGAATAATATAATTTGGATTATTGGATGACCTTAATATGGATGTAGCATTTGGTCCTTCGAGACGGATTGCAGCTAGTAAGCTGAGTAGAACAATCTTAATAAAACTTTAAATTCAAAATAATGTCAAAAAATGTTAACGATTTGCCCATTTTCACTTATCGAACAAATGAGCTTTTTGGACAAATTGGAAATGGTAATTAGATCGCAACAGTGCAAATTGAAGGAGAAAGGCTACAATATCCAAAGATAAGATATCACACCTTCTTACTTGTTGCTTTATATACTCCATTAAAGAAGTGCCCATTAATGCTCAAAATTGTAAAGATCATCGGCCGATTTCTCCTCTTCCAAATTAAATATAAAATGTTACTCTGTAATTTGTTAGTTATGTGAGTATGCAGCCATTAGTGAATCTAACTCCTATTTGGCCGTATTTATTCGTTGACTACACATTATATTCTAAAACATCGGTGGGCATGAAATTTGAGTTTGGCAACAACAACAGAAAAAACCACACGTATCACTGCAAAATGCACTTATTGCGCTGTCTGCGTGTGCTGTGCGGTCGCTGTGAGCCGATTCGCATGGACTTAGTTGTTGTAACACACTTAGAAATGAGGCAATTGCACTTGTTCCGACGTCTGCTTGTGCGTATCGGCGAATCGTTACAACACAATTTCTTTTGGGTCTGGAGTGACCCAAAAATAAATCTAGAAATCGATTACGTTAATTTTTTTTCTTTTTCTATTTTTTTTCCTCCTTATCTTTCTTTCTTCCCTTCTCTAAAAAATTTTCATTCAAAAGAGCATTTTCGTCATATTTATTATTTCCGTAAAGGAAAAAGCGCAGAGAGAGTTGCTAAAAAGTTACGTGATGTGTATGGTGAGAAAGCTTAAAAAGAAAGACAGTGTCAAAATTGGTTTCGCAAATTCCGTTCTGGAGATTTTTCACTTAAAGATGAGCCACGTTCAGGTCGGCCAAATGAAGTTGATGATGACCAAATCAAAGCATTAATCGAATTGGATCGTCATGTAACTGAGCGTGAGATAGGAGAGAGGTTAAATATACCAAAATCAACCGTTCATTATCACATACAAAGTCTTGGACTGGTGAAAAAGCTTGATATTTGGGTACCACATGAATTGAAAGAAATTCATTTAACAAACCGAATCAACGTTTGTGATATGCATCTTAAACGCAATGAATTCGATCCATTTTTAAAGCGAATCATAACTGGAGATGAAAAACTGGATTGTTTACAATAACGTTAATCGAAAACGATCATGGTCCAAGCATGGTGAACCAGCTCAAACCACTTCAAAGGCTGATATCCACCAAAAGAAGGTTATGCTGTCTGTTTGGTGGGATTGGAAGGGTGTGGTATATTTTGAGCTGCTTCCAAGGAACCAAACGATTAATTCGGATGTTTACTGTCAACAACTGGACAAATTGAATGCAGCCATCAACGAGAAACGGCCAGAATTGATCAATCGTAAAGGTGTCATTTTCCATCATGACAACGCCAGACCACACACATCTTTGATGACCCGGCAAAAACTGGGACAGCTTGGCTGGGAAGTTTTGATGCATCCACCATATAGCCCTGACCGCACCATCAGACTACCATTTATTTCGATCTTTGCAGAACTCCTTAAATGGTAAAACTTTCGGCAATGATGAGGCTATAAAATCGCACTTGGTTCAGTTTTTTGCAGATAAAGGCCAGAAGTTCTATGAGCGTGGAATACAAAATTTGCCGGGAAGATGGCAAAAGGTTATCGAACAAAATGGAAATTATATATTTGATTAAAGTTCATTCTAAGTTTGATTAAAAATGCATTTACTTTCTTTTGAAAAATCCGCAATTACTTTTTGGGCAACCCAAAATGGTTTGTTGCCATTACTTCCCCTATTTCAAAACCATGTACATGCTTAGCCAAATTATGTATTTTTATGTGTGCACTCATATGGTCACACTGAAAAATATTTAAAATCAAAAAACAACTGCTGCTGAAAACAGTTAAGTCTGTATTGATTAAAAGTAAACCCAAAATGAAAAATATTGGATGTGGCTTTTGTACGCAAGACACCTGCAGACATAGCCAAAAAGACAGATCCGAATTTTGATTCCCCTAGTTCATTGCTTAAGCTAAGTTCACACAGGCAGATAATTTAGCCAAATTTTGATTTAAATAGACATGATTGAAGATTTTACAGGATTTAAAACAAAAGCTATAGTTTCCTACGCAAATAATTTGATCAAATATGCCCGGAAAGTTCCACTAATTTGGCCTTTGTGGCCAAATTTTCATCAAAATTTGTCCAAATTATTGTCCTGGGTGAACATAGCTGTAGACCTATTGCTTAATCTCCCATCATAGTAACAAGTCGTCAAAAAAAATATCCTTCTCCTCCTTGTAAAATGCATGCTCACTTTTAAAATTGGCGCGCAATAATTAAAACAAATTTTTGCCGATTGACAAGGGCGCTGCCAACTCCCTTTTAGTGCCTTTCCAGCCCTCCCGGTGTGACCGTGGCGCAAATGCCCGAATTCATAATCCATCTACATGAGACAACCGATTGCACAAAATCCACCTAGTTGCGAAATCTAGGTGGATTTCGATTTGAGCAAAAACAGGAACATGAGAAAACGGCCCTTAAAGTGGCAATTTTTCATTACACGCAGAAAAAAAAATAATAGGGGAGAGTCTCCGGTTGTGCACACACTTGCGTTTTTCACTAATAAATTTTTTCCAAGTCAATATTATGCGGTGATTTGAACATCATTGTAAAGCTCTAGCTAACTTTCCTCTAAAGTAACCTATTGTTCTAGACAAATGGAAAAAAATTTGCAGTCATGTATATGAAGTGATGATTTTGGCCAACATTTTTTTGTACCTGGTTGTGGACACACTTGTAAAATCGCTAGAAATGGTAAAATAGGAAGTTTAATACACTGCGCAAGATCAGAAAAAAATACCATGACTTCAGTGGCAAAAAAATAACCACAAAATAATGTCCTTCAGTGGCAGAATGAAAAAAATGATTCCAAATTATGCAATTTTTGCATGTGAAATAGCATGGCCGTCATGCCAGCGCACTTCAAATGCACAGGCTGATCGCAAACATCGCAATGGATCGAATTTGCAGAACAAATCAAAAAGAAGTCGACATCTTCGTCTTCTTCCGATGACGAAGACGCTCTTTTCTTGGCACCGCGACGGCTTGGCTGGTGGAGTTGCCTGTCGTTTTCCTGGCCGACCACGTTTCTGGGGGTCTTCTTCTGGTGCGACTCAGAATCACGCTTGGCTGCACGCTCAGCTGATTTTTTTGCCTTCTCGCGCAAAACCTCGACGCTTTCCGGAGATGTTAGCACAGTGGTTTGCATTGGCTTGCGATCTCGATTCGATGGCTTTTTCAAAGAAGTTCCTCGCACCTACGCAAGCTCATCCAACAGTGATAAGTGGCTAGCCGAAGATGCTCGAGAAGTGGATGGTTTGGGAGAGTTTAACACCTCTTCTTCTCGCCCAATATTGGGATCGGCGGAAACGATGATACGACGCTGATTGTCTTCATCAAGATCAGCTACGCATTTCGTTCGACAGCCTCAATGAAGTCAGCTTCGGAGAAAGCATCAGGGTCAAACGGAACAATACCGGGCTAACGAAAACCGGACTTGATTGTTTTTGGCGTCAGTGCCAAGTAAAGTGTCCTGCACACCAAACCGGTGATATTTCGGATTTCAAGCCCATAGGAAGGAAGCCCATATTCCTTGGCTGTAGCTTTGACGGCCTTCTTATTGATGAGACATTTCTTAATGGCATCGACCAGCCCATTGAAATTGATTTTTGTTGAATCTGACGATTTCTTTGGTGTTGACATGGCTAAAATTGCACAAAAATTCACAAAAATGCTGTTAAAATAAGATACGCTAACATAAACAACGATATTAGACAGTTTTATGGCCAAACACACGCTTTAAACACAAAAATTGAGGTTGTCCGCAACTGGTGCAAAAGGGTGTCCATTCTTAGAAATGGTAGCCATTTTTATTTTGTTCAGCAAATTTACACGACACAAACATTTCACTGAAATTAGATATCACATCACAAAGTACACTTAATGAACTAAATCACAAAGTACTTACCTCTTTTCAATGTTTGGCTTCGATTTAACGCAATGCGGAAATTGAAAAAAATAGAAACTCGGAAAAATTTTCACAATTTTTTTTTTAATTTTCTCACAGCAAGAAAGCAAATGCGTGTTTACACTCGGTATTGGTTCAGATCATGTGTACTGTCAAACTACAAGTTTGACATTACTCAGTTGGGCGGCATCTGTTACCTGTCAAAAAATAGACTGGGGTGTCCACAACCGGAGCGTGTCTACAACCGGAGACTCTCCCCTATCAATATCAATTTGATATGACCTGGTTAATTTGACATTTTGTCAAATGTCATTTTTTCATATCATTTCTAAACAATAACGTTTTATCTTAACCGTATATAATATCAATTTGTCAAACGATATTAGAAAAGATTAAACGGATATTTTTTTTATTTTCGAAACTCCTACAATAGGAAAGGAATGTATAGAAAAAGCGAAAATGAAAGCAGATAGAGTTCAAATCGAAACTTCAAGCAACTTAAAGAAATTATCAACCAAGCTCTGTTCGACAATCGTGACGAGGGTTACTGGGACTTTTCAACCGACCTCCCCATGAAACAGCATAAACATTATGACTCATTACTGAACCAAGACTCAAATGAATTCCAAGTCCCCCTGCATAAAATGCGAGCACAGCTTATTAGCTGTTTGTAGATAAGACTTAAAAATCTAACGTCATCCGTGTATCCAGTGTATTATAAACTGAATAGTCATCGGCGGAAGCTTATAAATTTACACAAAAATTCACAAAATCCAATTACTCATTTAAGATGACATTACCCAAAGTATTGACAACTAAAGCAAAAATTTTAAAATTCTAAATCTTCGAAAAGAATATAATGCCGAATTTGGGGCCGCAAAATGCTAACTGCTGAAGCTAGACCGCATGTTTGTGAGCCGCACGACATTATCTCTCTGGAAAAAACGGACCTACGCAATGTCTTATCATCATTCCTTCAAAAGTGAAGCTGCATTATTAATCATCCAATTTTGGTGAACAAAAATTTCATCATTTATTTAGAAATTTGACGAAAAATTATGATTTTGTGACAGAATTGTACTAAAAAATAAATTTTCTGAATTTGTTCCCACCACTGTGCCTGCATGCAGTCACGAGTTGGACTACCATGGCGAGTAAATTGCCTTGAGGCCATGGCTCCAGCTCCATCTGTAGCCTCGGACTGCAACGTGCAGAGTGGTGCACCGCGCGCGTCACAAATTAATTCGCTCTTGCTTTGGCCAGAGGATCTTGGTAAGATTCCCACAGTAGTCCTTCTGCTTCTGCTGCTTGTCTAGTTCACCTGCGCCTAAGCAGCGGTTCTCGGTCTCCAACTCGCTGTGGCACTCGTCGTGAGTTATGTCAGTCAGTCAGACAGAGGGCCTCCTCTTCCACTTGAGTGTGCAATTTTTCTAATTCACCTTACACACAGCAGACTCCGGATTCGAGATCCGAGCATCGGGGGACGCATAAGCGCATATGCGAACGCGTAATTGACTTGGAAGTTATGAACCTTTAAATGCGGCCACTGCATGAGGATCCACACCACACCGAGCAGATGCAGAAACCGCGGCATGTAATTTTAATTTTCTCACTTGATTGCCCCCAAGGCACCGAAAAGGCGTTGGTGGCTGGCTCATTCATACGATTACCAGACGACTCATACGGACGGGTATAGGTCGGGTTGTTTTGGGCATTGACTGCGTTATTGGTTTTGGAGCCAGACTACCAGACGAGTGGAGTCAAGAGTTGATTAGGTCCCAGAGCGTGCGACTTCAACGGGCAATTATCACACAAGAATATAAGGTACACTCAGAAAATTTGGATATAAGAATGAATCATTCATAGTTTAAATACTTATATACGCCTTCACCTTAGCCATTAGCGTACTACTCGCTTCATTACAAACCCATTAAGAGCTGCCACCAGACCATAACCTACTACTATGACGACTGAAACTCTGGTAATTTGATGCGCAATAAATTTGCGTTTCCCACCAACTCGAGAGCACATTCCCGACTAGGCCATACCAAACCAAACATTTTCATTAACAAAATACAATAAAATAGACGCATGACACCCACGAAACGAAGAAGCGGGCTCATAATTCATTCGGCCAACAAGCCACAGATGAGGCCTCGGGCCAGCTGCCTGAATGAAACTTTCAAACTTTGCGCTACGAATTTGCGGCCCAGTGCGAAGTGCCAAAGCCCCAAAAAAAAAAAAAACAACTAATTATAAAACATATAAATAAACTTTGTCGACAAACGACAAAACGATCAACTGCCACCTGACGAATTTCGCGCTGCCCCGTTGGATTTTCTAACCGTTTCGATTTGTGTTTGCCCAAGCCATTTCGAGTTATAGTCAGATTTGGGATACATATTTGCCATAATTAACAACAACTTTGACAGTCCAACTTTTTTTTTTTTTTGCACAACATTCTCAACTTAATTAGCAATGTCTGGGCGATTTGCATGGGAATTGCAATTTTTAAGAGGTTTTGTTTTTTCTTTCTGTGTAGTTTAACCAATTAAACAGTTGAAACAGTTGGCCAATGGTTCAAACATTGAAGTATTCGTCCTTCTCATGTTTACTTAATTATTTAGAGACAAAGCGAGTACGCGGACTTGGCTTAAACAAATTTTACATTACAAAATTTTCCAGAAGGTTTCTTTTATAAGAGCTCACATAAGACAAATCACAAATTGACTGACATACGAAACCTACATCAACAAAGCGATTTGATTTTCTTACATGTGAAATGTTCACTTTGAAGCAGGGAATCAAACCGAAATCGGAATTGTATACCGAAAAGCACCGTTTAAAACTCAGAACCAGAACCGGAACCAATATTTTAAATTTGTTGTATTCCGTTATCCGAGAACCGATATTCTTGGAACCAAAAAGAACCAAACTTAGTGCAACAACTAGACTGCAAAGCTGGCACTTACTTTAGGGGACTTTTACGCAATTTGGTTAAATAGTGAGCTTTCAAAAACAGAGATCTTGTGGTCAGAAAACTCGACAAAATTCTTGCAATTGTATGCATGCGTTTAAGAAGGTCAAAACCAATGACGATCTTTTCATCAAGGCAGCAAACCCAAAATAATTTTTGTTCAAGGTTCGGTTCGACGGGGGTTCGAATCCTTTGTAAAGTGTAAGGTACGTATTGAACCTTAGGTTTTGGTTCAAATTGGGTTTCATTAATTTTTTATTTAATCAATTTTTATTCTTTTTACCAAAGGGACCACAGGGACCAACAAAAGTATTTAAATTGGGAAAAAATAATATCTGGGGCCAAAGAATATATATCTTGATCAGCATCAACAGCCGATTCGATAAATATAGCCGTATCCGTCTGTCTGTCTGTCAGTCTGTATGAATGAAGAAATCTCAGAGATGGTATGAGTTAGAGGTTTGACATGTATGGATCGTATATTTCTTATACCTGCAGGCAGATCAAGTTTATTATCAATTTTCGCCATGCCCCCTCCCACCCCTGCAACTTGGTAAAAATGTCATATCTCCCACAGTTCTGTAGATAGACGGTTCATATCTTTCTGAAGGTATGAAGCAATCAAGATTATTTATCGATTTGGCGAAGGAATGACAAAGATCGGATGAACGATGGTTGCGTTATAAGGAAAATCAACAATTATGATGGGCCAAAAAATAAAAAAAAAGAAATTAGCCCTCCCCTAATGAAATAAAATAATTAAATTAAGTTTTTCTTGTTCTTTGCATCAAAACTTCTGTGTGTTACAAAGGACGTACGCAGGATTTTGATTGTGATGTCAAAGACCTAAATTGTTCAAGGGATATTATTTTTGCTAAAGCTGTTGTCATCGTTAAGTATTATTGAAAAAAATCTTTTAACTGGGGATATAGTAGTAGTAGAATTATCATTTATTTTTTAAATTGTTGCGTAATATTAACATGATCTGTATAAGAAGTAAGTTACTATAATGATTTAAGAGTACTGTCGTTGGTAACAAAAAGCAAACTAAAATCAAAAATGATAATTGGTGGTAACACTTAACGCGTCTTTCCACTTCCCGACTACCTCTCTCTTCTCTCTCTCACACCTGGCTTCACGGGTCTTCCCAGATACCGATCGTTCGTCAAAAAGCTTCAATATGCGCAAGTTTCAGTATCCACTAATAAATTCCTTCTTCACCAATTGCCTATTGTGCTTCCAATTGTGCTTCGAAGATGTAGCCAATAAGCTTTGGCCAGCTTTCTCCATTTAAAAGCGGGGTGGCAGCATTCCTCTCTGCTAAGACCGTCCCTTTTCCAATAATTTCGACGTATCTCCCTTAAGATTGGGCATCTTGCTATAAAGTGCAGCGTATCTTCTCTCTCTTTCTCTCATATTTGCATAATGAGCACTCTTCCGAACGATCAATTCTGTGGGGGAGTATTCCAAACTCAAGAGCTGTACTCTTGCCTGAAAATTGCCGCATTTCCATTTATGCCGATATCATCGTTGAAGTAGTTTTTGTGTCCAAGGTTGTGCTCTAATGCTTTATAGGTATCGCGTGTCTCGCCTTGCTCTCGCCTCTGCGCTCCGCATTGTCTCGAGAAGATCGGTCACACTCAATATTCAGTCTATGCTTCCATTTTCTAGGTGGATAGATTCGCAAAAGAGCAATTTATGTTTAGTGATGTTGCAAGAGATTCCCACTTTTGAAAGAACTGCTTCTGCGTTTGCATCAAGTGCGAAGCTATAAATTCCATGTTCATGGTCTTCATGGGGGGGGGCCAATGTCTAATCACCCAATCTATGCAAAAATAAACATTGTAGTAATCAAGAATTTCAGAAAAAAGATGCAAATATTTAGATCGTTTCAAAAAAGGTGAAAGTATCTACAAACGAAGAACGTTGATATGGGTTGAAATATTACGACCAATCGTTGAAAATACAGGAAATATTTTAACTAATTTTGCGCGAAGATTCATTCTAGTCGCAAAACTATTGTCAATTAGATGAAAACGATTGTATGCACGAAAAACATGAATGAGTGTACACTCGATGAGTTGGTTCCTTACATTGGTTGAGCATTAGTAAAGTTTAAGAATGAGACAGCGAGGCATCATCAAAATTGGAAAACGGTTTTTGATCCTTAACATGTTTTTACTGCTGTCATTTTTAAATTTGAGTACTAGTAGTACTTCAGGCTCCAAACAGACTTCATCAGCCTGTGCTCAATAGTCGTCAATGTGTGATTGAATTGTTACTGAAACAATAAAAATGAATCATCTTTCGATGTATTTTTCGAAAAAAAATCAAGAAAGTTGGGTACGAAATGTCACTTGAGTTGAAAATTCTATTTAAATGGTCGTCAAAAAAACGCAACAGCTTACGCACCAAGGATATGACGCTTTTGACCCCCATGTTAAATATTTATTTGCAAAATACTATACTAAGAATGAGGCATCTAAAAGAAATTGTGTACAAATTTAGTTTACGAACGTTCTGAATAACAATTTTGGAAAATTTCATCAATGGGCCGCGAATTATAAAGAATTATTATACAACAAAGTCGACGCGGTCATCCATGCGTTCCTTTTCAATGGTTTTTAAATTTGCTGTATTTGTACTAAAAAAATATGAATTCTTTCTTTCAAAACTTAACCACAAAACTTAAATACAATAAATAACATTTCCATGGTCATAACGCTAACCAAATTAATAAACAAATATCTTTTGATTATAAATGATTGTTATACTTGGAAGGTAAAATTTTAAAAATATGCCCTACATCCTGCGAAGTTTTTCAATGTTTATTGTTTGAGTAGTTTAAGGATACTCAATTATAAATTCTTTTTCACGCGCGATTAAAAAATTGTTCATGTTTCTTTCTTTTTCGAATTTTTCTCCAAACTAGGAATAAAAGCGAAATTAATCTCGCTTTTCAAGCTCAAGGCATTTATTTGGCCGAAACCTTTTATACTCTGTGTCAAAGGTACACAGATTAAATTAAGTTTGTATGTAACAGGAGAAGAATGAATCATTTCCCGACCCTATAAAGTAACAGATTGACAGCCTCAACAATCTTATGTGATCTTGAGTGCCCTTAGCCCCCTTAGCCAATTCCTAGATCCGCCACTGTTCCTCATATAGCTTAAATGTAAGTGTAGCGTGTCGGCATAAACAGGAGATAGTTCAGTTTCGAGAATGATGGCATGTATTTTGGCGTGTTCATTGGGAGTCTAAACAATCGCTTTATAAATCCCATGAACAATATTTCCACATCTTCATATTGAGTGTGTCCCCATACTTGGGCGGCGTAGCATATTATGGACGGCGATGTTGCTTCGAAGACTTTGAACCTTGCTCTGCTTTTTACATTCTTTTTTTCTATGAAGGGACTCCATTTATCGTTAATGGCAGTCTGGCATTTTGAGTTTTGACGCACATGTTTGCGGTGAAACTCATTGATGGAGTCAATAGCACGCCCAGATACTAGCACTCCTTGACCACTTCAATTTCTGCGTCGTTTAGAGTCCACTTCTCATTTTCGTGACAGTCGTCCTCTCTGCACTTTCACGCACATTATTTTCGATTTGTCGAGATTTATTTCCAAATTCAATGTGACACAGTATTCATGATTGGTGGCCGATCATCTCTTGCAGCTTCTGTGGCTGTCCGCCAGAAGCACCATGTCATCTGCGTACATGAGTATCTTGACAATGTGTGCTCCGATTTTCACACCCTCCAGGCAGAATTTCCGATATCATCCACAAACAGCGAGAAAAAGCAATGGACTGGAGAGGTAGCATCCTTGTTTCTGGGGATATATATATGAAGGATGCACTGCAGGCGAAAATTTTATCGCAAAAGTTGAAATGGAAAGTTGTCTAATATAGTATTATTGTGAAAATATTATTTGGTGTCTGTTAATTGTTCTTTTGAATTGACACTATAAATTTGTGTGATTTTTTCAATGTAATAGGAAATAAAAAGTCTATTGTATTATAAATTTTTTTGTTAACAACATTATTATTTTACTTATGGTAAAAAAAAATTATTGGGGTTTTTTATGGAAAAAATGGTTATATTTTTATAAAATCCATTATTTAAAATTTTTTCTTCAGCTGACACAACTTTTTGTGTCATAAGAAATTTTCAAAGCATACTACAATCGAATAAGATAGCTAACGTTCTCCATTTGAAAATAACAGCAGAGTCTATAACCTTTTGGGATAGCCCTATCGGCGCCACAAGAATTTTCCGCCCCTAAAAATTTGCTAAAGTTTTCGCCACTCCACGGGCCTTATAAAATAAATTTACGTTTTGCGACATAATTCCCCACCTTGCCTCTTATTTTTATTTTTCTTTTTTTTTTTTTTTTTTTTTTTTTTTTTTTTTTTTCTTTTTTTTTCTTTTTCTTGGTGTAACACACACACACACACACACACACACACTATTTTTTATTTTACATAAATCTAAAAAATTTTCTTTTATCTAATTTTAATTATTATTAATTTATATATTGGTATATACTTTAATATTCGTTGCATGATCACCTTGAATGAACATTTGTCTCTTATGAGGAAATTCACAGAAAGAATGGTGTCATTTCGATCATTCAGAGAATGACCTCTAGAAAGTGCCAATGGTACAAGGGAAATTACACTGAAACATTCTTGACTAAATTCACTGAATTCACTTCTAAATGAAAGCATTTGTTCTGTGCATATTTTCAACTTTTGTGAAAAATATTTAAACATTTGTGACGAATGTTGAAGTCAAGGTAGAACATTCGCCATTCGCTCTGGCACATTTAGCTTTTTTTTCGCTAAAAGTCTAGATTTACTATCGATATGTTATCGATGAGCCAAGTGTTAGCAATATGAACAGCTGATTATGTCAAGGATGTTTCCATGGAGGGAGTGGTTAGAGAACACAGGGAGGAATTTATTTCTGGCTATACCCTTTGTAAAGTTCAACTATAAATTTTCTATTCTTTATTGTATAATGTTAAAAAGCAATTATATTTTGGTTTTGTAGAAAGTTTTTTTTAAATTCACTAGAAACTTACACAATTTGCAAGTATTGTTCTGTTGAAATGGCAAAGCAAACTGAGCACAAATGATTAAAGCGTTTAAAAATCTAAAAAATTTAAACAATTTAATCCCGTTTGAAAATGAAACCTCTAAAAATAACACCCACTACAATTAGATAAACATAAATCTTTATGACTAAAAAAAAGTTAGAAAAAAGTATTTGAAGTATTTCATTCTAGCCAGTTCGATCAACTGAATAGCCCTTTTGGGTAAACTTGAACACCGCACACCAATTAGCATCGCATTTAAAAAGACATTAACCTTTTCGCCTTTGCCTTAACCTTTTGCCAAAGTGCGTTAATTTAAAGCGAAAATATTGAAAGCGAGATGATTCACAGAAGTCGTAAATTGTCATAAATGAATGCAACAGAAAAACAAAAATTAAGTATCAAAAAATTATATTGACTTCGGTTGGCGCCGTCTGCTCCAAAATCAATTTGGTGTTCGCTTAGAATCGCCGTTTTTGGACCACACGCGCCACCGCCAGCTGGGACTTTCCCAATATTTATTGTTTATCCGTATTTTTGGCTTGAGTGTTGTCTTCTTAAATTTTAATTTCTATTTCTGTTCCTCAATTTGTGTTTAATAAGCAAAAAGTCAACACATTTTCAATATTGACACGCATAAATTTTGTACATTTTTAGGTAAGTCTTCAAACTTGTATGTTATTTTTTCACATTGCTGGACTTTCAGTTTTGATTTTTTTTTTGTTATTTAGCTTAGGAATCTGTCAGATCTACCATGTTAATTTCAAAGACAAATAGGACTGTAAATATTACACGTGTTGGCGCTGCCAGGCCCAGACATTGACAATAATCATAATAACTAAGCAATCATAAATATAATAAAAATATTATTATAAAGTTGTAGTGACTGGTGGAATGTTTTTCATTAAGGAAAATTGGTTGAGGTGAGAAATGGTTTGAAGCAGAGAGAATTTTGCTTAGCTACCTTCTTTATGTGGTTCTCTGTTATTTTATGCCTTCCAATCCCGCCAAATTATATATTTACATTTTTGTTACCACAACTTAAGCCTCTTATGCATTTCACAAAGCGAGGACAGCCACGTGTTATTGTCAACAGAAGTTCTTTCTTTATCTCTCGATCACTTTCACTTTAAAACTCAATGAACCACAAAGCATAAATTAAAGAAAATTGTGTAAAAGGGGAGGGATGATTCCTGATCCTGACTTCAACTCGTAACGAACATTTTCATTAACAAGGGAAAGCCTCTGTTTTGCCCATCAACGACAGTTGGTCATGTGTACATGTGTATAGGGGCAGTTTGTAATTAAACGGGTTAGCAACACGATAAATTCATTGCGCATTGTTGGTTTAATTGAAAAAAAAAAACAACACAAAAACAAACAATAAACCCCCGAAAATAAAGTAAAGATGCGTTTGATATGAGAAGCGGTAAATGAGTCCCTGGACACCAACGTAACCAACACGAATGCATCATGTGCAAGTGGACTGCATATACAAAGATCAGCAACACCATCGGCGTTGAAAAGTTAGCACTAAAGACTGTCTCGTCCTCAAACACACACACACAAGCATATGAATACACATGCAGTTCCTTGGAAGTGGAGTTTGGCTTTGCTTTTTTGCATACTCTTTCAAAGTGTTGGGTATATTAACTTTAGCTTTTGCAGACATCGTAATTGGTTTGTTTTCAATTTTGTAGGAAATGAATAGGAACAGAAACAATGCTAAATACTTGATCATCTATTGATGACTGATCACTAAACTTTTCTTAATTTATTTTT